>PVJN01034756.1:0-22561 GCA_004026805.1 Lasiurus borealis | reverse complement strand
AAGAAAAGTGAGCCAGCTGGGCTGCATGGGCTCAGGAACTGAGTTAAGAAGCAAAAGAAGGGCCCTTGTTGCTTAGGAAAAAGAAGCAGAAAGATGTGTCTCAGGGAAGGAAAGGGCAAAGATGAGGTTGTGCTCCTGTGGGGGGGGGGGGAAGGTGGGGAGAGCCGCACCCAGTCCTTGGTCCTAAGGGTTTTTATCCTCTCTTTAAAGGCGGGGTCTTTCGAGAGATCCCAGGGCAGGATCTCAATAGAATATTCATCAGCTTTCCCAGGTCTGTCCTTTCAGGTGTGGTCTCTACTGATTGGTCAGTGCTGACAGAGGTTATTAATCATTGCATCTGAACCTGATGTCAGCTAAGGGGTTCCTTCATCTGGTTTTCCCGGTTTTCCTGCTTTTCTGGGCCCGGAGCTGAAATACATCTGTGGCCGACGTGTCATCTCTAGTTTGACCAAGACTCAGACTCTATACTGAGCAGACCCGAGGCTTTGTTCTTAAGATCGCTTGATGTGCAAAAAGAAAGAAAAAAGATTACTTGCTGTGGGTCAGAACCTCACTGTCCTGAGGACTTAATGCTTAAGGGAGTGGTCCTACAGGACTTGTATGGGAGTCCTAGGAGGCTATTCTGCACCCCCTCATTCCTCCTGTAAGGGGGTCTATCACATGACCAGCAGGATGCTGGGGGAGGCAACTGCCGGTCATCCTGGGGCCAGGTCCCAGCCTGGTTTTCCGGTTGCTAAGCACCTGGGCTTTCTGCCCTGGTGACATTCTGCACCTGGCCCATTGTTTCTACTCTTCCCATGTCTGTCTAAATGCCTACAGTTTGGTCCTCAGTTGGTTGAACCTGAGGATGCAAAACCTGGGGATATGAAGGACTAACTGTATATACGTTGAAAAAAAATCCCAGTATACTAGTAAGTAGACTCAAGTAGTCCTGTTATATTGGAAATCAGCGAGTTGAACAGAAGATGCCTTAATCAGTGAGTCACATTTGGAGTCTTTATTATACCGGCCGTCTCAGAGGAGTTACCTCCAAAATCGGAGCCATGTTACATGGAGGAAGCTTTCCCTGTATGCCCTCCCGGTTTCTTTGTCTCCTAAATATGGGGCTTTCGCAGGCTTTCCGAAGAGCCCCAGGTACTGAGTCGGGCACAGTTTGCTTAGTAGCTATTTTGCAGGAAGCTGGTAACCTTGAGCACAGCGTAACTCATAACCAGAAGATACCTGGCCTGGGAGGAACCGGGACAGACCAGACCCTCAGGTCGACAGGGCGGCTTGCAAGGCCGGATCATTGAGCTCATTTTCCCTGTTACTCCAGCAAGCTTGCTTACGGAAGCCAGGAACAGCAGAGTTAATGAACAGAACAAAGGACCATTTATGTTTAGTGCACAATTTTATTTAAACAGTTTTTTTCAAAAGAGAGGTGACAAGAAGGAGTGCCTCTGCTTCAGTTCACACCCCTATTGTTCAAAGGTCGCCTGTAATTTGCATATTGCTGGCCGTGAAGCTAAACGATGAGACTTTTCTCCATTGAATATCAGGGACGTGGCAACCCGCCTGCTAAACGAGCGGAGGAGGGAGGAGAGTGGCGGTGATGCTCTGGGTTTGCAGCTCCATGTGGTCACCTCCCCCCAACTCCCAGGAGCCGGGTGCATAACCAACATGCCCACTAGTTACTTCACCCAGAAATCCCGTTACCCGCTCTGTCCTAGGAAGGGCGTGGGGTCTCAGTTGAGGTTTTTGTTTTTTTTAATATATTTTATTGATTTCTTACAGAGAGGAAGGGAGAGGGATGGAGAGTTAGAAACATCGATGAGAAACATCGATCAGCTGCCTCCTGCACGCCCCCTACTGGGGTTGTGCCCGCAACCAAGATACATGCCCTTGACCGGAATCGAACCTGGGACCTTTCAGTCCGCAGGCCGACGCTCTATCCGCTGAGCCACACCGGCTTCGGCTCAGTTGAGTTTTTCCAGCCCCGGCCGTCCAGCCTCCCTCCGGCCACCCTCCCGCTCACAGTCCCGTTTCCGCTGATGGGCGGGCGTTTGCTCAGGCACATTCCAGGCCTCGGGAGGAGAACACGCTGAACTTGGGTCTTTCCCAAATTTTCCATTCACAGATTATCGCAGAGGTGATCTGTGTGTGAGGACATGAGGGAAAAAAGGAAAAAAAAAGAGGAGGGGCGGGGCCTGCGGCTGCTGCACCCGCTCGTCTGCCCGCAGCTGACCCGGAGGTCCCCGGGGTCGTGCCTGGCGCTGCGGCGGCCTCCGCCCTGCGCTTGGTCTCGCGCCGGGAACTCATAAGTCGGACCCGGGTGTCCCCCTCGTCCCGGTGGCACCGGGCGTCCCGGAGGAGCACCGGCTCAGCCCACCACCGCGCCGGACACGCCGTCCCTGGCGCCGCCGCCGCCGCCTCCGCGAGGCCGGCCCGCCCGCCCCGCTGCCCGTTTCCAAGATGGCGGCGCGCGGCCGGCCCGCCCCGCCCCCCGGCCGCCCGGCCGCCCCGCCTCCTCGTGCGCGGGGCCGCGCCGCGCGCGCGCCCGCCGCCCCTTCCGCGTGAGCTCCACCCAGGTCGGCAGCAGCGCGGTCGGCGGCGCCTATTTCCCGCCATTGTGCGAAGTGGAGGTCGGGGGGCCGGACGCGCCGCCCGCCCGCGGCCTGCAGCTCCCCGGGCCGCCGCCGCCGCCGCCGCCGCGGTCCCCGGAGGCCCGGCGGCCCCGCGCCCCGCGTGTCGCCCTGCGTGGGAGGGCGCGGGCGAGGAGCGGCCGAGCCCCTGAGGAGGCGCCGCGGCGCGGGACGCCGCTCGGCGAGATGCCGTGCGGGGAGGACTGGCTGAGCCACCCGCTCGGGATCGTGCAGGGCTTCTTCGGTGAGTGCGGCGCGGGGGCGGGCCGGGCGGCGGCGGCCGAGTTGGGCGAAGCCGGGGGCCGGGCGCCCGCGCGGGGGCTCCCCTCGGGGGCTCGCGCGGCCCAGACGGACGGCCGGCCTGCGCCGCGCGGGCGCCGCGACGCCCCCTCCCTCCCCTCCCCTCCCCTCCCCGGGCCGGGCCGCAGGTGCCTCCCACCTGCCGGATTCGCGCCCGCCGGCGGCCGAGGTGACGCCGCGAGCAGCGGCCGCCCGGCCCGCCCGCCGTGATTGACGGCGGCGCCCCCCTGCCTGCTCCGCCGGGGACCCCAGCCCCGCGGGCGGCCGCGCGGAGAGGGTCCCCGGAGCGTCCGGGGGCCCCGGCGGGAAGGGGCGCAGGAAGGCGCCGTGCCTTTGGGGAGCCGCGGGCGGTTTCAAAACTTCCGGTGTGTCGGCCGCCCGGCTCGCCCGCCGCCGAAGTTGGCACTCGCCGCCCCACACGCCCTCCCTCTTCGCGATGAGATTGGTGCCGCCGCGTCCCTTTTCTGTGGGCGCCCCAGCCCTGCCCGCCGGACTCCCCCGCGGCGGGGCAGCCCTCGCCCGCCCTCCTGCCCGGGAGCGAACGCCCGCCGCCCTCCTGCCCCGGAGCGGGGAGCGCCGCGGCTCACTCCGCGCGTCCGGCCGCCGCTGCGGCTGCTCCCGCGGCTGCTTTTTGTGTGTTTTGTGTTTTGTGTGTTTTTTCTGCGCGGGGCGCGGGGAGGGCGGTCTCCCAGGTTGTTTACGGTCCGCGCGCGGGGAGGGCGGTTTCGGGCTGTGACGGCCCTCGGACACCTGCCCGGCCGCGGGGCGGGAGGCGGGCTCCCGGGCACCTGACTCCGGAGAAACTTGGAGCCGAGCGCGGCCCCGGCGCCCGGAACGCCCGCCCCGTGGGACCGCGGCGGGAGGGCCGATCGGAGGCGCCCTCCGCCCGGGCCGCGGCCGCGGGTGCGGTGCGTGCGTTTCGGCGCTCGGACGGGGTTCCCTCTCCTCCGAACGCGGTGAGTTACCTGGTGTCGCCGTCCGCGCCGAGAGGCAGCGGCAAAGGAGCCGAAACCCTGGGCAGGCGTCTGTCTGCGTGGCAACCAGGGAGCACGGCAGCCTGAGAAAGAGGAAATGGAAACTGTGTACATATATATATTTAAAAAAAAAAAACAGATCTCTTCCCCCCCACTCCCTCCAAATTATATAGATCCATCAAGGGTGCTTTGAGGAAGAGGCAAATATCCTAGTAATTGATGTCCGTAACACCGGGCCCCATCACGGATATCCAAAATAATGGCCCCAAAAGGTGGAGGGGAGGTTAAAGTGCACAGTTGGTTTATCAGGGTGCAGACTCATAGATAGTGGATGGGAAAAAGCCTTTAAAAGTATAAACTTGGGGTGCCTAATGGGTGCGGTTTCGGGTACTGGTCTTTAGGAAATTTACTTAGAAATACCCCATATCCTAGTTATGCTGCATAAGTGAGACGATTTTATATTGATAGAGATTTGGATGTATTTGTATCAGGTGCTGAATAAGTGAGACGATTTTATTATGTTTGATAGAGATTTGGATGTATTTGTATCAGGTGCTGAATAAGTGAGAGTTTTATGTTTGATAGAGATTTGGGTGTATTTGTATCAGGTGCTGAATAAGTGAGACGATTTGATATTTGCTAGAGATTTCAATGCATTTTGCCTCCTAAGTGTATAATCCTAAGGGGCACGTCTCACCATGGTACAGAAGTGATATAATTGGGGTATAACATACTGGCTTTACGGTGGTTGGACAGTTTTGTGAATTGTGGGAACCTGTACCTTGATTCCTCCTCCCCCGTCCCCCCCCCCCCCTCCGAAAGAATGATTTGTTCCTATGTAGGGTGTGTCTCACAGAGAAGAAACTAATAATGGGTTGGCGTGATTTTTTTTATATAGAGCTGTTCTGAAGTATAGTGTATATATTTTTTGCTCTATTTTCCTGTCACTTGGGAATGTATTGAGTATTTGCTGTATTTTCCTGTCACGTGGGAATGTATTGAATACCTTTATAAAACAGCACTGTGGGTATGTTTGTGTGAGAAGTATGTCAGGTGTTAAACTTCTAAACTCTCTCTGGTTTAGTAGGAAATTGCTTAAATCCATTCCTCCCCTCACCCCGCTCCAGAGGAAAATAATGCAGCGGACTGTGGTTCAGGGCCTTCCTCGTTCCACCCCTGCTAACGCCCAGACCTCATCACGCATGACCCTCCTCCTGAACTCGCTCACTTTGAGCCTTGCCTCAGGCCTTCTCCACCAGCCGTTTCCTCTGCCTGGTCCCTCCCCACCCCGCTTCTCTTTCCCGGCTAAGTCTCGCTCTTCCTTTGGGAACTTAACTTCTGCTCCGAGTTACCCCAGGACCTGTGCGTCCTGGAAACCAGCATGTGGAGCACGTTGTTGAAATGACTTGTTTGGGGCTCCTTTGCTGGATTTTGACTGAGCAGCCGTGGCCTGTAGCTGCTTATTCACGGACATACCCTAATCGCCTGGAATAAGCTTTGGGTGTGGAAAGTGCTAGGTGACATTAGATGGACAGAGGCAGTGCGTGGTTTCTGGACCACACATCTTAGGGCAGTCCTGGCAGACCTTATATTGATTCAGAGAATTTGTGAGTAGTCCCGTATGAATTACTTTTATATACAAGTCCTAATTCTTTCCTCTTGGCTCAGATAAAAACTTTGAAATTCTGTGAGTAGTTACTTATAACTATGAGTCTTAATTTGTCTTTGTGAACCAACCTGTACTTTGAATTTGTATTTGCCGTATTATAATTGTTCATATATAAAGTTTTTTTCTGCAAGCCCTCATAAAATGCATTTAATGTTTCAGTTCCAGTTTCTAAAAGACTTTATACAAGACATAGAGATCCTAAGCTTAAATTAAGACTTAGGAATGCTTTAGTTCAGCAGATTTCTATTGGGCTATATGATGTGCTTAATGCTAAGGAGTCAGTCCCCAGCTGTTGCTCATTTCGTGATCCAGACCAAAGTGCTTTTCTTAAGCAAAGGCAGGAATCTTCAAAAGAAAGTTTTGTACACTTTTTAAAATCAATTTTTACTTAAGAGAAATTTTCTTTATTTAAATTGATTAAAAACTTGAATTAATAACTGCTGCTAATTTCAGAAGTAGGAATGCTTGTCAACTCTGACTTTTGTTGTTGTTTTTTTAAATATATTTTTTATAGATTTTTTTGCAGAGAGGAAGGGAGAGGAATAGAGTTTAGAAACATCGAGCTGTTGCCTCCTGGACACCTCCTACTGGGGATGTACCCGCAACCAAGGTACATGCCCTTGACCGGAATCGAACCTGGGACCCTTCATTCCGCAGGCCAACACTATTCACTGAGCCAAACAAGCTTCCGCTATCGTTTTATTTTTTAATTGTTGGTTGAGTTAAGATCATTCTTTTTTCGTTATATTCAAGGTACTTTGTATCTAATACAACTGGAACTAGCATATCTCCTACAAAAAAAGCAGTGGTATCTGAAGGAGGACGGAAAGGAGTATTTTCTAGAATTTTAGAGAATTTAAAGCAGTAGGAAAATTGATTAAAAGTTGGTATGCTTTTTTATTGTCACCGTGATCCTAAACAGGCAGTTAACACCCTTTTGTTTGGGAGGGTAGCTTGGTATCCAGAGAGACACCCTGTGGATCAGAAACTGGGAAACTAGCAAGAATCCAGTCCAGCTTTCTCTCTTCTCCACATAGCTCCCAAATTCACTTGTTCTTAGTTTCCACCCACACTGTTAGCACCTCCCATTCAATCCCAAATTCCAGGGTTAGAGAAACTGATTGGCCCACTGTGGAGTCAGGAGTCCACTCCACACTAGTCAGCTATGGCCAGGGCACAGCTATGTTAGGTTATGTGGGCAGTCGTGACTGGTGAGGCCCACACCTCAACGGCAGGGTGGGGGTGGGGGATGGTAGTTCTCAAAGAAGAATGGATTGAGCAGCTATGGCAGAGGCATAAATATGTATATATGCATTTTTTAACTCATTACATGATAACTGGCACATGCTTACAAAAAAACATAGTGGTATTAAATGAAGAGTAAAGTATGTCCTTCCCATACTGAAGTAATCACTTTGGACTGTTTTTGCTTTTAGTTCTTTTTTCTTTGCAAAATTTTTCATAATATTCACCACTTTAAAACATAAGTTCATTGGTTTTTAGTATATTCACAATGGTGTCAATCGTTATCATTTAGATTACCCCAAAAAGAAACTCTATACCATAAGACCCAGGATTTCAGAGTGAATTGTTATACATACACAATACACAAAACAAAAATTTGATAAATTGGGCATTATCAAAATTAAAAACTTTTCTAGCCGAGACCGGTTTGGCTCAGTGGATAGAGCGTTGGCTTGCGGGCTGAAGGGTCCCAGGTTCGATTCTGGTCAGGGGCATGTACCTTGGTTGTGGGCACATCCCCAGTAGGGGGCATGCAGGAGGCAGCTGATCGATGTCTCTCTCATCGATGTTTCTGACTTCCTCTCCCTTCCTCTCTGTAAAAAAATCAATAAAATATATTAAAAAAAAACAAAAACTTTTCTGCCCTGATCATTTTGAGTCAGTGGTCAGAGCATCAGCCAGTGGACTAAAGGGTCTCAGGTTCAATTCACCAGTTAAGGGCTACTCTGGAAACCAGTAAGTCATAAAGTTAATCACACGTTTCCCATATACCACTCCTATTTCTAGGTTTTTGCCTACAGAAATGAAGGCTTATGTTTACACAGGAACCTACATGCACGTGTTTATAGTTGTTTTGTTGTTAGTTACCAAAACGTGGGGACAATTTGTCCTTCAATAGCTAATTGGACAAACAAATTAATGGTTCAGCTATACAGTGGAATACTATTTAACAATAAACACAAATGAACTATTGATACATGCCTGGCCTTAGAGATTCACTAGGACTCGTGATTCAGTGTATAGTTGTACACATGGCTGAGATTTATTAGCAGCATGGTGAGAATAGCTGGGAAAAGACACAGAGTGTCTGGAAGAATCCATAAGTAGGCTTCTTTATGCTTTCTCTCCTGGGAGAGTTCATAGATTGGAAGATGTATTTTTAAAAAAATACGTTTCATTGATTTTGGGGGAGAAGAAGGGAGAGGGAGAGTTGGAAACAGCGATGGGAGAGGAACATCATCACTCAACTACTTCCTGCACGCCCCCTGCTGGGGACAGAGCCTGCAACCCAGGCATGTGCCCTGATCGGGAATTGAACCAGTGATTTTTTTGGTTCTTGGGTTGATGCTCAACCATTGAGCCATACCAGCTGGGCTAAGATGTATTGTTAAGATGTCAATTCTCCTCACATTAGTCTATAAATTCAACACAATCCAAATCAAAATTTTAGCAGACCTTACATTTAGAAGTTAAGTTGGTTCTCAGAGTTATGTAGTAATGTTGAAGATTAGAATAAGACAACTGGAAGAACTTAACTACCTGATTTTAAGACTTACTATCAAATTACAGTGATTAAGAGAATATATTAATACTATAAGGGTAGACAAATAGATCAGTGTAACATAAGAGAGAATCTAGAAATAGATTAACAAATATAGTGAATTGATTGTTGACAAAAGTGTGAAAGTAATTTAGTTCTAGAAAGTTTTTAAAATAATGCTGGTTTGACAAGTATAATCTTTTTTTTTGGAAAAGGTGGCATGGGTTACAGACCTAAATATGAAAAATAAAAAATTTAGGAGAATATCTTTATGACCTTGGGGTTAGTGACCATTAAAGAAAAAGCTGATACGTTGGACTTCAAAATCAAACACTCATCAAAAGACAGACACCATTAAGACTGTTAAGAAAGTTACAGATTAGGAAAGAGTATTTGCCTTACATATATCAGACACAAAGAATTAGTACCTCAGTTTCTTGATCCCTTAAAGCTAGTGTGCAATGGCATTCAGATTCAGATGGCCAAGAATACATAGGAAAGATGATGGAGTGGTGTGTGTGTGCCAAGCAGGACTCTTGGTTGCAAATGACTCAGCTGGTCCTTCTTAAACCAAGAAAGACGAATACATGTCTCATCACAGGATTCATGAGTGGGCTAGTGTGTTGGGCTTAATTACAGCCCAGCAGCTAAGCTGTGTCCACAGGAATCTGGCTCTCGACCCTGTTTTTCTCTGGGAGGCTTAGCTTTCAGACAGACCTCGGTCACACTGGCAGCTCCCAGGTACTTAGTACTCCAGGAACTTGAATTTCTGGTAGTGCCCATCCTCAGCCTTGCTCTAAGTCTGGAGCAGTGACTTTCAACCTTTTTCATCTCATGACACACAAAAATTAATTGCTAATACATATTTTTTGCCTGTCTGACACACACACAAAACAGGTATATGTTCATTCACTGTTGGCTGTTTTAATTTTGACAGTCTAAGGGAAGAGAGGTCAGTGCCCCTGACTAAATAGTCAGGTACTACATGTTTTAAAATTCTTGGGGCACACTGGTTGATCTAGAGCAGTGGTTCCCAACCTAAGCACCTCTAAAATTCTGACATACATCCCTCCCCCATGACATATAATTCCTACTATTCAAAATATGAATTCCTATTTACCACTGTTGTGCCAATACATGACTACCGAATTGGATTTTTAAAAAAATCCAAGGAAGCCTAAAAGGCCATTAACTTGGACTAAACAAACTTCCAAAGAACCATGGCATCCATGAAAGAGAAAAATAAAAGAACGAAAGGACAGCTGAAGTATTCAGGAAGAATCACTAAGAAATTGTTTTTAAAAATAATATGAAAAATAGCAAAGTTTCAAAACACAATAGAGAATTGAAATGCAGAAATGTCACAATATATATTTACTTGCTGTATATGAGGCCCCTAGGATAATAAGAAATGCAAAAAATGTACTGTTAATCATTCTTGAATTGCCTCCCGCTGGGAACCACTGATCTAGAGCAGTGGTCGCCAACCCTTCAGACCTCACGGGCCACCAGTTGGCGACCGTTGAGCTGAGTGTGCCCCTTTCCGGTACCTCAGCATGTCAGTTCCACTTTTCCGGAAAGGCCCAGCTCCCTCTCACCTCCGTCAGAAGCTCTCTGACATTGTGTGACTTGCATGAGGTGGTGGTGGTTTTTTCCTTTGCTTTTGGCTGTTATCCATCACATAGCTTGTCTTTAAGTTCCTTTCCGCTCTAAGTGTCCTTATAGGACTTAGCAGAGTGCTGGGTATACCATAGGCTTAATAAAAATGGACAGTTACTGTGTGCTTGACTTTTTTTTTTCTTTTTTGGAATTGTCTAAGGCAGTCCTTTAATTGTCCAGCAACACCAGATACTTGCAAGCTGGCCTTTACTTAGAAGCGTGTTTGTACACATGAATGACCACCACTTCCCAGTCACTCTGTATAAAGCTTCATCACCTGTTAGGCGGCATATTCATGCTTTGTAGGATTAATGTGGCAGTCATGGCTGCATATAAGTCTTTTCTTTAAACATCCATTTTGTCTAGAAGCAAAAATACCCATTCTTTTTATTTTTTACTCTAATTCAGTAGTCATGTGTTGGCACAACAGTGGTTCATCAGAGTTTCTGACTCAACAGGTGTGGGATGGGCTGAGAATTTTGCATTTTTAACTAGTCAGGTGATGCTAATGTTAGTGGTCAGGGAGCCATGCTTTGAGGACTGGTTTTATTAGATTTAACCTTCATTGCACATCAGAATCACCCAGAGTTCCTCCCTCCCCCTTTTTTAGAACTAGTCTTTGATAAGCTAAATAAAAGTGTTTGGTGTTAGCAGGATTTAAAGTAAAAATGTAGCATTGGCCAGCTATGTAGTTTGGTGGGTCTAGTTCTGAAAATAGGTATTCCTAATTCTGTTAATGATTCGCTCTTTGGTCTTAGCAATTTTTTCTCATTTTTCAAAGCCAGGGTGTTCTTATCTTTAACATGACATTAAAAACACCTTTCTCATCATTTGCAGTCATCATTGCAAAAAAACACCAGTGGCCTAGCCGGTGTGGCTCAGTGGTTGAGCTCTAACGCCTGCACTGAAAGGTCGCTGGTTTGCTTTCCTCCTGGTCAGGGCACATGCCTGAGTTGTAGCTTGATCCCTGGTGTGGGGCATGTAGGAGGCAGCCAATTGATGTTCTCACTCATCCACGTTTCTGTCTCTCCCTTTCCTTTCCTCTGTCTGAAAAAAAAAAAATCCATAAAAATAGTATGTTTTAAAAAGTCTATATGTAGGGGGTGAATTTCATGAAAATTATTTGCATGGTCTTGTATATTACCCACAGATGACTTATTGGTTGAGACTGTACAGTGGAACCATTCGGTGGGTTCTCACATTTAACATCATCCATGAGGGGAAGGTGGACATCTTGTCTCTAGATGACACCGTTGCAAACACAGCATCCCATCAGAATTCTGACTGATAACGCATAACTGCAGTTAATCTAAGAAAACACCAGACAAAACTAAAATGAGAAGCATTCTATTTTATAAAAGCCCCTATTCCTTTTTTTTAAAAATGTATTTTATTGATTTTTCATAGAGAGGAAGGGAGAGGGATAGAGAGTTAGAAACATCGGTGGGGGAGAGACATCGCTCAGCCGCCTCCTGCACGCCCCCTACTGGAGATGTGCCCGCAACCAATGTACGTGCCCTTGACCGGAATCGAACCCGGGACCCTTCAGTCCGCAGGCCGACGCTCTATCCACTGAGCCACACCAGTTTCGGCTAAAAGCCCCTATTCTTAAATATGAGTGCCATAAAAGAGGAACTGGTCCAGATTAAAAATACATGGTGGCTAAAAGCAATGTGATTGTGATGATAGGCAGGGTCCTGTACTGAAGGGGGAAATATAGTAAAGGATGGTTTGGGTCAGATGACAAATGTGAATATGGATGGTTGACTAAATAAAGTATTGTATCAATTTTTAAAAAATATTTTATTGATCTTTTTTTTACGGAGAGGAATAGAGAGTCAGAAACATCAGTGAGAGAAACATCGATCAGCTGCCTCTTGCACACTTCCCACCAGGGATGTGCCTGCAACCAAGGTACATGCCCCTGACCAGAATCGAACCTGGGACCCTTCAGTTCACAGGCCGACACTGTCCACTGAGCCAAACCAGTTCTGGCTTGTATCAATTTTTAACTTCTTGAGGTTGATGACAGTATTGTGACGTATTGTTAGGAAACATATCAGAATACTTAAAGTTAAAAATATGTGATATGTGTAACTTACTCTCAAATGGGTCAGGAAAGTGAACAGGAGAGAGAGGAGATGATAAAGCAAATGAAGCAAAGACGCAGGTGTTCTCTGTACTAGTCACGCGTGCTCTTGGAACGTTTATTCCAAACTAGGATATTAGGAACAACAGCAACAGCCTCGGCTCTTCATGTCGGTCCGTGGAGAAATGTTTTCAGAAGCAGTGTGCTTGCTGTACAAAGGAAGCTTGAGGTGCTGCTTTGTCTGGGTGCCCCTCTTCCTGTGGGTGTTCTCAGCCAGTCCGTGGCGCCTGAGAACCTGCGGGAGGTTGGCACGCCCCTGTGTGTGGCGGCCAGCCTGCCGGTGGCAGCTTCTTGTCATGAATGTGCCACTTACCTGAACAGTCTGTTGCATAGTGTAGCTTGACCTTTGAAAAGTACGTATCTTTGTCTTTCAGCCCAAAATGGAGTTAATCCTGACTGGGAGAAGAAAGTAATTGAATATTTTAAGGAAAAGCTGAAAGAAAATAATGCTCCTAAGTGGGTAAGTTTATTGCTCTTTGTAGGGGAAGCAGGTGGGGCTGACATCCAGTTTCTCTCAGTGGAGTTGTAATCCATATATAATTTTAAAACGTATAAATTAATGTATACTGCCTTTTGCCTTAAGTGCTTTAAGTACATATATATTAAAAGATTTTGGTCTCCTTTACAACTTAAATTTAAAATCAGGCAATTAAATGTTTCTGTATTGGTGCCTCTAGATGGCAGTAACTGACCGTGTTACTTTCTAAGTCAAAAAAATTGGTAGTTGTGAGCTTTGATTATTATTTATGTTTAAAAATTGGCATGCACTAGTCTTTAAATTTTTAAAAAAATATATCTTATTTTTACAGAGAGGAAGGGAGAGGAATAGAGAGTTAGAAATATTGAAGAGAGAGAAACATCGATCAGCTGCCTCCTGCATACCCCCTACTGGGGATGTGCCCACAACCAAGGTACATGCCCTTGACTGGAATCGAACCTGGGACTTTCAGTCTCCATGCCAATGCTCCACCCACCAAACCCAGCCAGTCAGGGCTAAAAAAAATTCTTTTTATTGCTTTTTAGAGAGAGGAGAGGGGGAGAGAGAAAAAAACATCAGTGTGAAAGAGAAACATCAGTCAGGTGCCTCCACATGCATCCTGACTGGGGATTGGACCTGCAGCCTTTGGTGTGCAGATAATGACCTCCAACTAACGGAGCCTCACCAGACAGAGCAGCACGTGCTAGTCTTAAAAGGAGCTCAGTAAGAAAGCTGCCTCTCTGCTACTTGAAAAGTGTTCAGAAGGAAAAGCATTTATTTTTTCATTGCAGTCAAATGCCACTACACAAAGAACTCGGAGGTACTTTGTCCAGCTGTTCTGTTGATTATGTATTGAGAATATTGGCTTCCTTATGGGGCTGATTTTGGTGCCTGTTGTGGTTTGGGTCTTGCTAGAAAGTCTATGTGTGTATTTGAGCTTAATGTTTTATAGACAGACTACCATATTGATGTGTTCATTTTCCTTTAAGGTACCATCATTGAATGAGGTTCCCCTTCATTATTTGAAACCTAACAGTTTTGTGAAGTTTCGCTGTATGATTCAGGATATGTTTGATCCTGAGTTTTACATGGGAGTTTATGAAACAGTGAACCGAAACACAAAAGCACGTGTATGTATGGCTTTTTATCATGGAACTTTCTGTTTATATTTAGTGTTTTTTATGGTATTTTTGAGTTAAATGTATTGCTATAATACTGTTATCCTTTGGATCATAGGTCCTTCATTTTGGAAAATACAGAGATATAGCAGAATGTGGGGTATGTATTTTTAAGATCTATATAACATTTTTAATAAATTTTTTTCTAAGCAGAGAATTTATTGCTTTCTTTTGGTTTATCTTAAATTTATCTTATGTAAATTGTAAGAAGTTATATGGAATGCTTTTGCTCTTACTTTCTCTTATTTTTTGGTCTTCTAAAATTCTCTTAGAACGTGGAATGTTATAAATGACAAACTAATTTTCTTTTCCCAGTATCTATGTACTTGGTTAAAAAAAACCACAGGTTGTGATGAATGCTTTAAAAAATGAAAGTGGAAGATTAACTCAGGGCTTACCACTTGCTTAATTAAATTGGATGAGGTTCTCTCTTTTCCTGGAAGGAACACAGTGTTTAATAAACTGAAGCCTTCTGTGATGAAAGGGAGCACTGGGTGCTCTCTGACGGGTCAGTGGTGGGAAGGGTAAGAAGGCAGAATCCAGGCACAGTTGCAGTTGTGGAAGGGGCAGCCTTGAGGTAGAAACTTGCTATAAAGCAGTTACAGAAGAACACACATATCTCCCTTTTAAACTGCTTTTCTGATCTGAGCAACATGCATAATTAAATTTAATGTCACCAAGAAACCTGTTCAACATACCTGGCATTATAGCTGGGAACAGCTTGCCATTTATTTCTAGTTGAATGGTAGAAAAAGATGATCAGCGTTTCAAAACAGATCCATCAGCCCCAAATGTCCCCATATTGGCTCTTTCTGTGTTTTCGTGGGGTCCTGTCGAACCACGGACGGCACTTGTGAATTTGGGGGAGAAAACAAGTGTCAAGTGGGGGTTGAGGAGGCAGGAGCTGAGGCAGGGCCTGGGAGAAAGGTGGGCCCCGGTGGAGTTCCTGGGTCTGAGTCTCTGCCTCGCAGACCACCCTTTGAATCAGGTTTTCCTGCGCTTTTTTCACTGGGAGTCTGACTCTTGCTTACTCAGACCTCAAGAGATTGGTTTATAAAGCCTCATCCCAGCCCTTTCATTCACAGTTCTTCCTCACTGAATAAAGTGTCCTGGTTCATTGGTCCAATCTGGACAGAACAATCCAAATTTGGAAGGTTGCTGAAAAGATTTTATTAAACAAAAATTTGACTTCCTACATTATTTAGAGAAATGGACTCATGAAAGATGAGGTTTTTTTCTTTTAATATATTTCATTTATTTATTTTTACAGAGAGGAAGGGAGAGGGATAGAGAGTTAGAAACATCGATGAGAGAGAGACATCGATCAGCCGCCTCCTGCATGCCCCTTACTGGGGATGTGCCCCCAACCAGGATACATGCCCTTGACTGGAATTGAACCTGGGACCCCTCAGTCCGCAGGCCGACGCTCTATCCACTGAGCCAAACCGGTTTTGGCGAAAGATGAGTTTTTTTAATCTTACACATGATGACTTTCAGGTCTCCCAGAGTAGTTTTCTTTTAGAGTACTTCCATAGGTAAAATGTTTGCCAAGTCTGACGAATTAGCTTTTAAATGCTTACTGCATCTCTTGATTTATGAGGCTAATATTTTAATAACTTTTTCTGGTACACAGTAATGCAGTCTTACTATAGCTCACTCATCTTAGTACCTGGGAATAGGAAAATAAAATAGATGTGACTGTCCATCTGTGTGACACTACCAAAGGCAAAGATAGTTCATACCGTGTGGCTAGAGTCATACGGAAAAGCACCACACCAGGAAAAGGGGACTTCAGGCCTGGGAAGAAGAAAGAGAAAACCCTACTCATACATATTATCTCAGGCTCGAACCTGATCTCTTTTGGATCCTCTTTTTCCCCCCTTTACAAAATGAAATAAACATCTTAATTTATTTTAAGAGGATTTTGTTTTGGACTATAAAGTTATGTTTAAAATAATTTTTAAATGTTACATATTGGGGTGGAATCCGGTTTGGCTCAGTGGATTGAGCGTCAGCCTCGGGACTGAAAGGTCCCAGGTTCGATTCCTATCAGGGCATGTACCATGGTTGCCGGCACATCCCCAGTGGGGGGCGTGCAGGAACCGGCTGATCAGTGTCTCTCTCTCATTGATGTTTCTAACTCTCTATCCCTCTCCTTTCCTCTCTGTAAAAAAATCAATAAAATATATTAAAAAATAAAATAAATGTTACATATTGGGTCCTTTAACATTTTCTAAGCATATATGAAATAGAGAATATGTTTTTTTTGTGTTTGTTTTTTTTTTAGGGAATAATAGTTGAGTCTTGGATTGCATTTCAGAGTTACCTCATAATGAGGATTTCATTAAATTCTTTTATATAGGCTGATTCTGATATGTTTTCTATGAAAGAGACAGTGGAGTTACCATGTGCTTTGTCTTAAAAAATAAAGCACTCTGTTTATTAAAAGGATTTAATTTTGTAACATACAGGGTGCTGTGTGTTTTGATTTGAGGGAAAGTAGTGTATTGATTATTGCTTGCAAAATTATTTTATGTCAGTTTTCTTTTAAAAAAATGATAGTTTGGATTTAATTAGCTGCTTGTTAATTCAGTTAATGTGAAATAATTACTATGGTTTTATAGTAAATAGCATAAAAATATGGTTACTAAGTTAGAAATGTTTTGCTTTTCTTAATAAATTTTTAAAAATACTTTTGTGTGCCTCACAGCCTCAGCAAGAAGTTGATTTAAACTCTCCACGAACTACCACTTTGGAAAGACAGAATTTCTACTGTGTTCCAGTGCCTGGGGAATCTGTGTGGGTAAAAGAAATATCCTTTATCTGAACTTGCTTATTATGGTCCTTGAATATTTTAATGGAAAAGACCATAACTTAGATGGACTTTTTAAAAACTTAGTCTTTTTATCCCAGTGAAGCTAACTGGGGAAGGGAAAAAAACCCCTATAAAGCAATCTAAGTATTCCCTGAGAAATGACAAAATTGGTACATTCCTACAGTGAAATACTGTTAAAAGGTTAAGGTAGGTTTAAATATATTGGGGAAAAAAGAGTGCATGATAATTAAGTAAAAAAGTTTTAAATGACAACTAATTCTAATTTTCTTAAGGGAAAACAAAATATTGGTTCTTTTGAGAGGAGATTGTGGAAACTCTTCATCTCATTTTTATTAAAGTTTTAGCTAGAAATGATTTTTAGGCATAGTTTATTTTCACTGAAATGCCTAGGTTTTAAAAGTACACGTCAGGGATTTATGCCCCAAAGTGAAGAATATGTGCCAGGGAGTTCCCTTCTGCCTTTTCTAGTCACTGCTGCCCTCCCTTGCAGCCACTGTCCTGCCTTTTCACAGAGCCTCCTCCTGCCTGTCGCTGACTGTCAAAGCCTGGTTTTGAGGTCCGTTACGGTGGGTTTGGAGCAGCCTTGCTGTAAGGGACATAGTTCTTACTCGCGCCATGAGCTATTTCTGGTTCTCACCTAAGTGCCCGGGGTGTTCAGTAGGTCCAGTTCTAAGTGTTGTGCAACTTCCAGAAGTTTGTGCAACTTCCAGAAGCTCCTAGCCGACCAGCAGCTGTTCTTTGCTAGACCTCAAGGAATCTTGCCTTGTGCGTCCACCCTTTTATACTCAGCCAAAGGCCCAAATGGACCTGCACGGATTTCTGGGTCCCCTTCTGCCTTCTGCAGGGGAACTCCTCCCTCCGGTGCCAGGCTGCAAATCCTCGTGCCGTGGCAGCCCTAACTACGTTCTGTGTTGTGTCTGCCCAGCAAGAGATGGGTCTCCGCTTCGTTTTTGTTGCGATTTAGAAAATGCCCTCTAGCGGGAGTTGGGGATAAAACGGAGTTCACCCAGTATATTACTCATTCAAGGGTCATAACCTTATGCTGCCTATTGTCTAATGATTGACAACAGAACCTAACCGGTTTGTCTCAGTAGCTAGAGCATCAGCCCACAGTCTGAAGGGTCCCAGTTTCGATTCCAGTCAAGGGCATGTGCTTGGTTATAGACTCGATCCCCTGATCGGGGCATGTGTGGGAGGCAAACCAATTGCTGTGTCTCCCACATCAATGTTTCTCTCTCTTTCCCTGTCTTTTCTCCTCCCTTCCACTCTCTCTAAAAAATTATTGGAAAATGTCCTTGGTTGAGTGAAGATTAACAAAACAAACAGTCTTTTGTCGAGTTTACAGTTCTTTACAGCAGCGTGGTAGGGGGCATAAATTAAGCTATTAGCCTCTCATGACCAAATCTGGAAGTCCAGCCTTTTAAAAAAAAATACATTTTTACTTTAAGCAAATTGCCAAATTAGCAATCTTTTATTAATCATATAATTAACATAACTTAGAATATTCCTCAGTACATAGTGGTCTTTTTCTTAACCTTTTGTTTAACGCCTACATTAATGCAAACCAAGCTCGAGTCAGTCCTTCAACATCTTACACTCCCAGTCGTCACAAGAGGAGTTACGAAGATGATGAAGACATGGACCTGCAGCCCAATAAGCAGAAAGAGCAGCATGCGGGTGCCAAGCAAACAGGTAGTGTATGCTCATAGGAGACAAAAGTTAAAGATTTTCTAAAAGCACGAGAGACGTTCAGAACTGGTATATCATTATTGGTTTCACCAATCATAGTTTTATGCATGGTGAATTTCTTTATCATGCAGGTAGATAAGTTTGTCTTTATTTCTCTTTTTATATTCAGTTATTTTTCTTCAGCACCTTTAAGAGGACAAGAGATCTCTGTAAAATTGGGTCAAGAGGGCAAATATGAGTCAGTTTATAACGAAACGTTACTAATGCATTTCATTTAACCATGTGTTACTCTGTTTTACTAGAGGCCCAGTGCACGAAATTTGTGCGTGCAGGGGGAGGGGAGGGTGTGTCCCTCAGCTGGGCCTGTGCCCTCTCACGGTCCAGGAGCCCTCGGGGGACAGCCGGACATCCTTAATGTGGCCTCAGAGGCGGGAGAGGCTCCCACCACCGCTGCTGTGCTCGCCAGCCATGAGCCCGGCTTCTGGCTGAGCACTGGGCACACACTGACCACCAGGTGGCAGCTCCTCATTGAGCGTCTGCCCCCTGGTGGTCAGTGTACATCATAGAGACGGTCATCCTGCCTTTTGGTCAATTTGCATATTACCCTTTTATTATATAGGATTAGTTCATTTTACTGTCTTCCCTTAATGCTAAGGAATATTTTAATGTCTTTAAAATTATAATGTTTTACAGTAAATATATATAAATGTAATATTCTTCACCAACCCTAAATGTTTATTAAAATTAGTTGTATATCATAACAATAAGTGATAAAATCCAGGTGTTTGATAATTCTTTTCATTTAAGCAATTAGTTCTCCCATCTGTTTCTTGTACTGATTGTTTGAATGTCATACTGCCGGGCTTTTAATTTTTTATTTGAGTGCATTATTTCTGTAAAGTTTAACTTGTTGGTTTCTAGGCAATCGTTTAGGCTATAAATAGTTTTAAACTTTTTCTGGGGTAAGTGAGGATTCACAAGCAGTTGTAAAAAATAATACAAAGAGACCTGGTATACCCTTGACCCAATTTCCCCAGTGGTAACACCTTGTATAATTAGAGTAGAATATCATGACCAGGAAGTGGGCATTGATAAAGTCCATTGACCTTGTTCAGAATTCACATTCTTCACAGGCATCTGTGTGTGCATGTTCAGTTCTTTGCAGTTTCATCACACGTGTGGATTCATGTGCCCGCCACTACAACTAAGACATGGGACAAGTCGTTACTTGACTTCCCATATTGCCCTTTAATAAGCATGCCCAGCTCTCTCCTGCCTCTGCTCTCCCTCCCCAAGTCCTTAACCCCTGGGCACCACGAATCTGTTCTCCATCTCTGTAATTTTGTCATTTCAAGCATGTTACAGAAGTAGAATCTTAGAGTATGTAAACTATGTGGGTCAGTATTTCTCATTCAGCCACATTCCCTGGAGATCCATCCAAGTTGTTGTCAGCACTTTATTCCTTTTTATTGCCAAGCAGTATCCTGTGGTATGGCAGGCTGTCTATTGATTCTAATTCCTTATCAGCCCTAAACTGATTATTTCCAGACTAGAGGCTCTTTCTTTCTTTTTTAATATATCTTTTAATTGATTTTTTATAGAGAGGAAGGGGAAGAAATAGTCAGAAACATCGATTAGAGAGAAACATTGATTAGCTGCCTCCTGATCCCAGTAGGGGATGTGCCCGCAGTCAAGGTACATGCCCTTGACCGGAATCAAACCTGGGACCTTTCAGCCTGCAGGCTGACGCTCTATCCTCTGAGCCAAACCTGTTTCGGCATAGAGGCCATCTTTAATCATCTTTGTAATCCCAATCACTAGTATGATTCCTGGTACACAGTGGATGTTATTAACTGGTTGGTGAGTGAGTTTATTCTGCTTGGAAGTAGAAAACTGTTCTACCAGGGAGGTTGAAAAAACCATCTTAAATAGTAACTTTTAAAAAGTCTTATACTGGAATTTGATGTGGGGAATTTCTTGCCATTATAAAATGTAGGAGAAACAATGACTACATTTTCCAGATCATCATAATCTTGGTTCTGCTTGTAAGTCAGAGGAAGGACTTTGCTGGGATGTGTTATTTCCTTAAAAACTAACAAGTGTGGGTCTCCGAAGCAGCCTTTCCATCAAACTTGAAAGGCTGCTGAGGAGGATCTTCAGCTGCAGGAGGCCCTGAACTGGTGTGACGCCACGCTTGCTTCCCTTTGCTTAGGGGGTGTTGGCGCTCTTCAGGGGTGTGGTGAGCCCAAACGGCTGGAAACGGAAGCGTCCACCGGCCAGCAGCTGAGCTCCCTGAACCTCTCTTCTCCTTTCGACCTGAACTTCCCGCTGCCGGGAGAGAAGGGCCCCGCGTGCCTCGTGAAGGTAACCCTTTCACAGACCAGCCGGTGACATAGACATTCTGTGTCTCAGAAGTGCAAGTGGAAAATTCTTCACATTTGTGTTACAAACTTGGAGTGAGTCTCGGTGTCAGTGGCTGCATTTCTTTGTTTGTTTCCCTTTCCTATTCCTACAGGTGCCACTGTCTTGGTTTGTGGTCCCTTCCTCCATCTTCATGGCCAGCAACAGCGCGTCTCTCTGACCATTTTTCCTTTTCTTTTTTTTTAAATAATACCCGAGGATATTTTCCGTTGATTTTTAGAAAGAGTGGAAGAGAGAAATATCTATCGATGTGAGAGAGACACATCCATTGGTGCCTCCTGCATGAGCCCCGACCAGAGACCAGGCCAGGGAGGACCCTGCAACCAAGGTATGTGCCCTTTACCAGAATCGAACCCGGGATGCTTCGGTCTGCAGGCCAACGCTCTATCCACTGAGCCAAACTAGCAAGGGCTGACCATTTTTTCATTGTCACATCTGACCAGAGGTAGGAAAGATTCTCCACCTTTAAGGGCCAGTGTGATCAGATTGGGTCCACCCAAATAATCCAGGATAACTCCCCATCTCAAGGTCCTGAATTTATGCAAGCTACTTCTGCCTGTAAAAATAACATGTTCACAGACTTCAGGGGTTAGGATGTGGACATCTTTAGGAGGTCCATTTTTCTGTCTACCTTAGCACTCTTAAAGAATATTTCAGTCTGGCCAGGGTGGCTCAGTGGTTGAGTATTGACCCATGAACCAAGAGGTTACCAGTTCAATTCCTGGTCAGGGCACATGCCCAGGTTGCACGCTCAGTTCCCAGTAAGGAGAGTGCAGGAGGTAGTCAATTGATGTTTCTCTCTCATTGATGTTTCTATCTCTGTCTCCTTTCTCATCTCTCTAAAACCAATAAAAATATATTTTAAAAAATATTTCAGTCACAGAAGTGGGACAATATTTTAATTCATGTCTCTTCCCTTCCTATATTATTTTTAACTTTCTAATACTATTTCACCACTCTTCTCTTACCAAAATTCATTTCTCATTTACATTTAAAATAGAAGAAAAAAATTTTTAATAGTTTCCTATCTTGTTTATCTCCCTCTTTTAATCCTGATAAGTGAACAAGTGATACAAGTTTTAGAAATGATCAGTGAGAATCCATTTTTATTTGTTGTGGTTTTAGCTTCAATGACGCTTCTATAACACGAGGACCAGGATCCCAGGGTTTTTCCTGCCATACTTACACTGGTTTCACCATAGGGGGCTTTGACAGTTACTAAAGACCGTCATGGTCCACATCTTTGAAAGTGGTTTTTTATAGTGAAAGACCTCATGGCCAATCTAAGTGTTTTTATTTCCCCTTCTTTGATACGGGCAATAGATTTTGAGATGATGCATGTTTCTGGTTTTAGTTGATAATCATCCTTCGGGGAAAGCCTGTCCTTTGCGGGGTGCTGTGTTGAAAACGTTGGTCAGGGAGTCAGGGTTCCTCGCTTTAATGAACTTACTTGCACTTGCCTCTCTTGGTCTCACTTTGTGCAGCAAAGGGGGGGTCCCACCTCCTCCTGAGTTAGGACAGTGTTTAGTTCAGGACTAACGTCTTCCGCTTTGTCGCTGCTATTCAGTCCTAACAACACGACGTCGTGTTGCCTCTTAGGTCTATGAAGATGGGGACTGTTTCAAAGTAAACGACGTTCTCGAGTTCTATGGCATCCTCTCCGTGGACCCTGTGCTAAGCATCCTGAACAACGATGAAAGGTGAGTCATTTTTTTATATATATATTTTATTGGTTTTTCACAGAGAGGAAGGGAGAGGGATAGAAAGTCAGAAACATCGATGAGAGAGAGACATCAATCAGC
>PVJN01034755.1:0-22561 GCA_004026805.1 Lasiurus borealis | reverse complement strand
ACCCCCCCACCCCTGTCTGTAAGGAGCAATTATATGCTATATTCTACCATCGCCATCTGCCTTCCCTCCTTTCTGTGCACCAGGAAGTTTCTTCCTAACAAAGGGGAGATGCCCGTTGCGCCCACAGCAGAAAGTGGCCTCTCAGAGAGGAACGGCCCACAAGGGCAGCTCCCATTGTGGATGCTGTAGACCTGGGAGCCCGCCCTTTGCTGGGGCCTAAAACATTCCCCTCCCTGGACTGTGTGGTATTTGAAGTCCACCATTAAATCTGCCTCTTTGGGCTAAGACAGATATGTTCCCTAACAAACAAAAACAGGATGTGGAGATGGGAATCTGTACTGTGTGCCTTCATTTATTTACTTATTTATTCTTAAAATATCTTTCTAGATTTGAGAGAGAAAGAAAAGGGGAGAAGGGGAGAGAGAGAGAGAAGGAGAGAGGGAGAGAGAGAGGCATTGATTGGCTATCTCCTGCACATCCTGTAGTGAGATTGAACCCACAACCTTGGGTGCATGGGATGATGCCCAACTGAGCCACATGGACCAGGGCAATGTACCTCCTTTAGTCCTTCCTCTCTTGCTGGACCCTGGCTTCTTCATGAACATGTGACCAGTGCAGCCACACAAGGATCCAGGCTCAAACAGACCCTGTGCTTGGTTTAGTGCTCAGTTATTGCCACCTTGAAACTCTAAGTTTTGAACAGGAGACCCCACATTTTCATTGTGCACTGGCCCCACAAATTAGGCAGCTGTTCCTGCCTCTAACACTGATCCAGCTCCCGATGAAGGCCCAGAAAACACTTGGCCAGTGCAACTTCCTTTCCATTTTTGTGGCTGTCACATTAAGCTGTGCGGCAAGATGGACGAGGAGAGGTGGCCTGATTTGGGGGATTAGGCATAGATCTTCTCACTGGAACAGTGATGGGAGAATGCTTCCTTTGGCCCATTGCCCCTCTTGGCAAGACTTAGAGCTCCCTCTGAGCCACACTTGGCCCACGGTCCAGGCTCCAGTCAATAAACAGCCTATTCAGCATATAACTTTATCATTACTGTTTTTGTGGAGCGTTTTAGGAAAGCTAGAATTATAAAAAAATCCTTTCTCTCTAGCCTTCTGCTTAGGCTGGGCCATGGTATGTGTGTGTGTGAAGTAAATGACATACTTAAACGGCATGTGGTCTGGCCAGTGATGGTCCTTCAGCTCTCATGCTCACTCTGCCTGCCTTTGCCTAGGAGCCTGCAATGAACTCTTCTCCCTTCCTAGATCGTCCATCTGCCTCTTTGGTGATCCTAAAGCTAAAGCTCACTTCATTTCCCCCAACCAGCTCCATACTCCCATCACATGGGACCTCAGGAATAAAATTAGAGGTGAGAGTATAGGAGGAACAGAGATGTTGGACTAAGGCAGAACAGGTCAAAGGAGAAGGAAATTTGTTTCCTTTGGCTTAGAGCGTCAGGCAGGAAGCTGGTAGCACTTTGCTAATCGAATGAAGGTTAAACCCCTCACCCAGAGCTGCTCCCTAAATTCTGTAGCCCACAATTTACGTTCTAAGATGTCCTGGATTAGTCATGATAGGTGTCAGGGAGGAGAAAGGTCAGATGAAATAGTCAACATGACAAGGAGGCAGGGCATTGGGAAGACTAGGACCTCGGTGAATTTTGCAAGTTGCCAAGATCAGCATCAACTCAAAGGAGAAAAGAATGATGCAGGCTTCTGACTTTACCAAGTGACAGCCTGCAAAGGGGAGTCCGTCTCTTCCAGCGTGCTTTATGCTCATCAGGACCTGAAAATGGGCTGGCAGCTCTTGATTGAGCTCTTGCCCTGAACCATGTGTGTGCTGTGCTGGGTACTTTCCGGAGATGACCTCACTTATTCGTCAGTACTTCTTAGGTTGCAAGGGACAGAAACTCATTTCAAATGTATTCAAGGGGAAATGAGGAGTGCACTGGCCCACGTAACTGAAAAGACAAGCGGAGGCTTCAGGGATGGCTAGATCGCTGGAGTCAATGTTCTGAGGAATCTGTCTTGCTCCAGCTCTCAGTTTTGCCTTTCTTTTTGTTGGCTTTATTCATCAGCTCTCCCCAAGATGGCTACTGGCAGTTCCAAACTTATAGCTTATGGAAAGATGTCTTTCACAACATTTCAGCAAAAGCCTGAAGCAGACATGCTGGTATTGGTTTACATTGGATCACATGTTGGACTCTAATTAGCCAGTCTCAGATTACATACGTACCCATGAAGCCTCGTGGTGAGTGCAGCCCAAAGAGCCACATGAACTAGTGGGGGAGGAATAGCTCCCCAAAGGAAAAAAGAGTGGCTGTTACTGGGGACAAATGAAATAAATTATATTTGGGAAAACAAACAAAAACTCTTCTATGAAAGAGCTCTGATGTCATCCCTTCTTACAGATGGTGAAACTGAGGGAGAATCATGATGCTGATTTGTCTTTAGAGGGGAACTGATAATTGGAAAATAACTTGAAATAGAATATCTTTCTGTCTCTGAGAATAGGCAGGAGATGGCATTCTGGGCAGCCTGCCATCCTCCTAGCAATGCTGAGAGGTTTGATGACAGCATCTAGTACAGGCCAGGGTCATGGCTGCAAGTGCACAGCTTAGAAGTAGCGGCACCTCCTCAGACTGTGAGTTGAAAACCCTTGACCTGGAAGAGTCACATGGGGGGTAAATGTGGTAATGTGTTCACCTGGCACTTGAGCCCCATTGAGGATTCCCATGTTCTGATTTCTCTAATTGCCACAGAGCCTAAAGGAGCCTAGACACGGAGAGCAACGGGAGGACTGTGGCCTCTACATGCACTGTTTTCAACCAATCAGGGAAAACTTGTAATCATCACAGGGAGCAGGAGGAAGGCAGGGAACGAGTCAGGTCTCCCCAGCTCACTTCTCCCCACCTCTCCATTCCCATCCCTCCTTCGCGGTAGGGGAACATGTCTCATGTATCTTAGAATTCCTCCAGTGGCACGGCAATGAACGTAATCACAAACGTTCTGCTTTGCATCTGACCCCACTAACATTGGATGGAATTTAGCTTTACTCCTGACTAGATATTGACTATTGGATTTAGCTCACTTATCTGCTCTTCATTGCTTTGGGCAAGTTATTGGGCTTCTCTGACCCTCTGCCCCCCAATATGTAAAATGTGGTTAACAACTGTCTCCTGCCCAAGGGTATTATCATGAGGATTAAGCAAGACAATTTGGGTTATGAATCACAACCAGTGTCTTGATTAACATGAGCTCAATAAGTGTTCCTTTCCTCTTCTCGCCTGCCCTAGTTCACTGATCTCTCGAGGGCAATACTTCAAAAACTGTTGGGGGAAAAACAATTTCTCAAGTTATTTGCATATAAATGACATGTTCTGCTATCTGACATATAGGTTCCTTGCCTTTTCTGAAGTCAACCTTCCACAGGAGGTGTTGATGCTCTCCAGCCAGAGCTCCCAGGAATGCCCTGCTGCTAACAACTTGAGCTCATTCCCCAGTGCAGGGGGGTGGGAGGGAGAGCACACAGCATGGGGAGCCCTGTGGGTACCTCAGGGAGTGGCTGTCAGAAAGGCCTTCTAGGACTTGGGTTGGCGTTAGATTTGGAGGATGGATTTCAAGGAAGACAGATTTTGCTCTGGGTTGGGTGCTCTCAGGATAATTCTGAGTTGTTTTTTTTTAATTGATTTTTATTTTTAATTTATTTTAGAGAAACAGGTAGGAGAGGGAGAAAGAGAGGGAAGAAGGAGGGTATAATGAGGAGAGTCAGAGGGAGGGAGAGGGAGAAGAGAGGGAAGATAGAGATAGATAGAGAGAGGGAGAGAGATGTGAGAGAGAAACATTGATTGATTGCCTCATATAAATGCCTGGATTGGGGACAGAACCCAAAATCTAGGTATGTGCCCTGACTAGGAATTGAACCTGGATCTTTTCAGTGTATGGGGATAATGCTCCAACCAGATGAACCACCTGGCCAGGGACTAATTCTGAATTCTTAATACTTATCTAAAAGGATATAATGTATAAAGAAACAACAATCAACCACTCATAGGAGATGGGGCGGTGTTTGGAATTTTGAGGTCTGGACAATGTTCAAATTTTGTCTGCGTTCAGACATGATTATTACTAGTAAACGGTCTTCTTTTTGTTGTGATCCATTACAGCCACACAGTGGCTGTGCCCAATATTGATGTTCTTAAGAGGAAAACATCCAGGTTTGGCTAGGAGTGCCAGGCCAGCTCCCAGATGTCCAGGGCAGACCCTCTCTCTGAGACCATCAGAGATACGAATATAGTTAATCCTCACTATACCCTAAAGGGGTAGAATTTTTGTTACTTCCATTTTAAGATAAGAACACTGAGGACCAGAGGGATGAAATAACACACCCAGAGTACACAGATTCTGGGTGACAGAGCTGGGATTCAACCCTCGGCAATCCGGTTGCTGAGTCAGCTCCAATCCCAAGGAGGGCAGGGTTGTGTTGGTCCTAGAAGGCAGCTATCAGAATCCTTTGCAGCAACCTTCCTCCTCTGCACTACCCTGTGAGCTTCACCAGTTTGCCCTTCAGAAGGCTAACACAGTATGACGAGGAGGGCGGTCTTTTGAGGAAGCTTTTCCTGAGTGCTCTGATCTTTGGGAATAAACCTCAGAACCAGTCCTGGAACAGCTCCTCAGAGGTCAGAGGACAGAAGGGGTGATAGTCACAAAGACTTCTCATGGTTTACTCGGGTATTTTTTAAGTTATTATTTGATTTTTGCTCCTCTTTGAGTTTGCTCATTCCATTATTGATCCAGATTCTCTGCACTTATTCAAATGTCTTGACTGAGTATCTGCTGTGAGCACATGGTGTGTGTGTGTGTGTGTGTGTGTGTGTGTGTGTGTGTGAAAGAAATCATACCCTAACATCAGATTATACTCAAGCAAGAGACAGGTCACTCTCTTGATTAGTTGTTGTCAAGAGAGATAGTGAATTTAGGGGCATATCAAGTAACAGATCCCCTCCCAGTGCTTTGCTGTGCTGCCAACACCTGGACACATGGGTGAGATGTTCACATCTCAGAAAGCACTACAACATTCCAGGTGTTGCTCAACCACAGCAACAGAGTGGGAGAGGATTTATTAGATTGGCTGATGCAATGCTCACTACTCTTTTTGATGTTGGGGTCAGTCAGTAGAAAGAGGCTAAATAGCTTTCTTACATGGTAAATGGACACAGTGGCATTTACTTGAGATTGCTCTTGGCAGTGCATCCTCCAAAGGGACTAAACTTGAGACTCCTCCTAAAACTATAATCTAAGACCATCTGTGATTTCTGTTGTTTGTATAATTTCTCTAGAACAGAAAGTGCAGACAAAGATTCAAAAAGGAAATACATGTAGGAATAGGAAAGATAAACTCAAACTTCATAAAGACATGGGGTGTTTGCTTCTAGTGCATCACTATCAGTGAACAAAAAGCTCAGTCTCCCTCCAGTAGCCCATCTAATAGCAATTACTAGGAGAGGGTTCTTCCTTATAGCCCTCTTAAGTTTCTCATGTTATATTAAGACCCTTTGCACGCTTAATCATAGGAGAAAAACAAAGTTATCTATGGAAAACTATAGAATAAATCCTTAATCCCTGATAGGCCCTCACTCAGCTTTCCCTCGGTCTTCCAGGAGCAACCAGTTCCCGCTCCTAGACCTACATTCATAGGCTCCACAACCTGTGTTCCCTTCCTCAGTAAATCAGGTTTTTTTTCCTTTCAGGTCAAATAGGCACATGGGAAAGAGATGGAGGAAAATTCCTGCTTAAGAGTGGCAAGAAATGCTTTTAATTCTCAAAGTGGCTGTAGGTGTCTTGTCCAGAAATATTGACTTAATCCAAAGGGAAGGCCTGTAGTGGTCTATCAGGCATCAGCTGATATCCTTGCTAGAAAAAGTTTTCAATTTAATTTTCATATACTTTGGGTAATCCCAAAGAACCGGTACCTGCTCTGTCCCCATAAAAGGCGACTGTCCTCTGTGGAGGATTGATGATCATCATTAAGTTAAATACTGCATACACAAAGTACTTATCACAGATTCTACATCAGGGTTAGTGCTTAATGAGAGGAAGCCACAATCATTATGATCCATTAAATTGCTTTTCACATACTTTGGCTATTACCAATATGGGCGGGGTGGTTTCAGGCAATTGAACCTGCAACTTAAAGTAAAGGAAGAGGTTCAGGTTGGGTTTATTTCCTGGGAGTGCCATTTGTGGCTCCTCCCCCTCTAGGGTATCCTTTCCCCACAGGACAATTGAGTATGTTTGTTTGGGCTTTGCTGTGCTTGCTGTTTCCAACCATGGTGATCCAAATGGCTCTTTATTAGTATATGACCCTGGTAACTTACCCCTTGGCAGTCTGACCTAAAGTACTGTGGGAATGCCATTCCGGACAGAAGTTGACAGAGTTTCAGAACTCACACTGACTGAACACACACCAAAGATATCTAGAAGCCGAGTATTTTATAGAGAGATGTGGTGATTTGGGCCAACTCTGATCTACTTATGCCCATTTCTGACATATTTATCAGAAATGTGAGGTTGTCATTGGCTTCCTTTGGGGGAAATGAAGCTCCTCTTACACTTCTCCTGGGAGTTGGAGAGATGGCCCTGAACAAGGCTGTCTGGTCAGTTGAGGAGTGCAGGATGGGTTTTGCTGCAATTGCAACATGGAAGCCTCCCGGGTTAGACCTGATGATGCATGGAACAGGTTTCTTCAGAATGACTATGCTCCTCATTTAAGCTGCTACCTGAGGGTAGATTAAAGTGGTTTTACAAGAAGGATCATTAGGAGCTCTGGTCAAGATGGCAGTGTAGGTAAATGTGGTACTCAGAACCTCCCGCAACCACAATCACATCAAAATTACAACTAAACTACAGAACAACCATCATTCACAATGTCCTTAAATCTAACTGAACAGAAATCCTACTATTAAAGATATATAGAAGGAACCACATGGAGACTGTTAGGAGGGGTGGAGATGCCAAACAGACGGGTCCCACGTGTGGCAGTTAAAAATTGGGAGGGATATCTCAGCTGTGGAAGTTCCCCTAAAGAGCAAGAGGTCCCAGTCCTACATAAGAACCCACAGTTCGGGAATCCAGTGCTAGAATAAAAGGACCCCCTAACTTCTAGCTGTAAAAACCAGCAGGGATTGTGGCTGAGGGAGATAGAAGGAGTGCTGCTGGAGTCCCAGACAGTTCCTCTTAAAGGACCTGTGCACAGACTTACTGGGACTCACTCATTCTGAGCTCTAGCACAGGGGCAGCAGCAGGAAGGGCAACTTGTATACAAGGAGGAGAAACTGAATCGTCTGTCTTCAGGGTGAAGATTGAAAAGCAGCTTTCTCCCAGACAGAAGTGCTGGCAGAGGCCATTGTTCCTATGCTGAGCCCTTTCTCACAGTCAAAGACAGGCACCATATCTAATTTTCCATCAACCTAACACTGTAGCCCTGCTCTGATGATTACCTGAGACCATGCTCCATCCAACTTGTGGGCCCACACAAGAAAAACCTAAATGAATGCATCACCACCAAACCAGTATTGCAAGAAATGTTAAAGTGTCTTCTTTAAGAAGAAGAAAAGAAAAAGTGAATAATAAACAGCCATAAAGAGAATGAAATCTTACTATTTGTGATAACATGAATGGACCTAGAGGGTATTATGTTAAGTGAAATAAGTCAGCCAGAGAAAGACAAATGCCATATGATTTCACTTATATGTGGAATCCAAAAAACAATATAAAATGACAAACAAAACACACTCATAGTCATCAAGAACAGACAGTTGCCAAAGGGGAGGCGATTGGGGGACTGGGTGAAAAGGTGAAGGGATCGAGAAGTACAGATGGGTAGTTATAAAATAGTCATGGGGATGTGAAGTACAGCATAGGAAATATGGTCAATAATATTGTAATAACTATGTGTAGCGTCATTTGGGTACTGGAAATATGAGGGGAACACTCTGTAAAGTATATGATTGTCTAACCATTGTGCCATACACCTGAAACTAAGACAAAAATAATATTGAATTGAAAAAAATTAAAAAAAAACCCACAAAGTTACTTAAACGAGAGAGAGAGAGAGAGAGAGAGAGAGAGAGAGAGAGAGAGAGAGAGAGAGATCATTAGGAATGTGACATGAAAACATTTACATAATATATTGATGACTATAGAAGAATGAAGTAAACTTACAAATAGAAGAGGCACTAAATCTATCATGGATCATGGTTGTGACTCCCTTTTTAGTTTGGGTCCCCTGCAAAGAAAGGAAAATCCTTTTATCTGTGAATGCTTTCCTGGGAGTGCATTTGTAGGCAAGAAGGTGTGGAGGTAAAAGGGCAGTGAGTCAGAGAAGGCAGGGATGCAAAGTGACAAGCTGACCAGTTTTGTGATAAGATGACTGCCAAATCTTACATGCAGTCTTCAGAGAGCTCATAGGGATCTCCTGCCTCTGAACCAGCCTTTGGAGATAGGAAGCAGAGAAAGAGAGGAGTTACTCCTCACCCTGTGTGCTGCTGGTCAGTTTTATGTTCCCCTGAACACCAACTCCCACATGCTTCTGTGTGACACATGCATGGGTGTCAAGAGAGTTCCTTGTTGTCTCATACCTCAAGGGTGACAAGCAACTCCCAAGCAGATGGTACACAGTGTGGTGACTAGCAGGAGATTATCATGCCATACTCAAGAGAGACAGAAGGATCAGGGCCAGCTGACCAGGCAGGACCCGCAGTCAGTAGCAGGGAAGATGGCAGTAGCAGCTATTTGCCTCCTTGACTACTGGAAAAATGCAAGCAGATGTTAAGGCTGCTTAAGCCAGAAAGCAAGACAAGGGTACAGATCTAGGGTCTTATACTTTCCATCTTCTCTCAATGCCCTGGAAGGCACTAAAATGTCAGGAAAATAAGAAAGTTTGCCTTTTAGTCCCCAGGTAGCCAACCTTAAGTTTAAAAGAGGTGACCCACACAATTAAAAACACTCTGGGCAATGGTAGTGCAGTCATTGTTCTGAACATTGTAATAATAATAAAAAATGATCAAAACTACTGAAACCAGTTAATGGAATACTGGCCTGCGAACTAAAAGGTCCTGGGTTCGATTCCAGTCAAGGGCACATGCCCGTGTTGCAGGCTGGATCCCCAGTAGGGGGTATGCTGGAGGCAGCTGACCAATGATTCTCTCTCATCATTGATGTTTCTAACTCTCCCTATCCCTTCCTCTCTGAAATCAATAAAAAATATTTTTAAAAAACACACACAAAAAAACTATTGAAGCCAAAGATATAGCTATCAATGCACCAGAAGTGTCCATAAAAGATGTTACCATTTGGGAGAAGGGGTTGGCAAAGTTAACATTTTAAATAGTTTTAGAGGGCAGGATCATAATAACAGAATCTTCATAATTCTATTAGTATTACATTCTTTTTGCAATGTAATATAAGAGAAAAAAGAGACAAGAAGAATAGATAGGAAAGATAGGATGAATGGCGCCTTTTTGGAGAAAGCTAAGATATTTAGGAAGCTAAGAAGAGGCTATTGCAAAGGGAGCATTGGTCAGATTGATGATTTTAAGTTGTACCAGGCTAGTAAGACACATATGGGAGGACTCATAGTTATGTATACAGATTAATAAAGTCCTTATAGAGAAACAAAAAAGGAGAGGCATTTGCAGAATGTTTGAGGTATAATCACAAAGTTAAAGTGAACAAGAATACTGAAGGTTAACAGAACAGAGGCGCTTCTGCCTTAAGGGTAGGACTATCTGACAGTGAGGCTCCTCCTCATGTTACAGACACTGTCATGAGAATGGGGCCCACATGCAAATGAAGAAAATAATCATTCTAGTGATGGATCTGGGAGCTGTTTACCCACAGATATGAAGAATGAGGTTAAGGGGAAGAATACGAGTTCTACTGAATTAAAAGGAAACTGTGTGATCTTAGGGTTCCTGGGTACATCTCATAGCCTGGCTTTTTACCACTTTCATAGAAGTCAGGGTAGGTTTAAACACACCTATGTAGCTGCATACCCATACTGCTTCCCTATTCTACTTAACAGCACTGCTGCCTGAAAGAACCATGGAACAAGGAAGTGATGGACACTCTCCTGGTGTGTGGCAAAAGGGAAATGAGAATTATAGCGCTGCGGCATAAGATTTTCCCTGCTCTATTGTCCCTCAGGGGGATGGTTTGGCCCACTGAGAAGGGAAAGTGAGGTTCGGAAGGCCTTGGGGAACAGTACCAAAAATGGGAAATTAAGTGTTTTTTATTATTAATAGCTGAGTACATATATACTAGAAGCCGTAATTTCCCTTCCCAAAGAGCTTCTCTGATAAAACTGAGTTTTCGAACAAGGTTGAACCCAGAGGCAGAAGGAGGCATCCATCATTCCCTTCCCATTGACATTGGATGGCTGGGTTCATTCCTAGGAGCCAGGCCCTGGGTACTTATCCACAGGAAGTGGGAAGAAGAAGTGAAAAGAGAGACTAATGAGCAGAGACCAGCCATGAGAGAAGGCAGGCTGAGGCCTGGATTCTGTCTGTAAAGCTCAGCACCAGTCTACAATGAAGAACAGATTGGATAAATGCTAAAGGCTCTGCTAATTAGATTTGCAACTTTCCCTTTTGTTTGGAGGAGCCATAGGAGAGATGGGTAATGGAAAAGAATATCCATTAACACTTCTCCCCTAGATGTGATCCTACCTAGAAATATGAGGTGACACAGAACATTGTCCTCACCCCAACACTCCCCCTTTCCCTCAGATCAAGGTCCAAGTCACTCATCATAGTTTTCATGACCACCCACATTCCATTTCCAGCTCAGCTTCCAAGACTCATGACACATATCCGCTGTCCAGCCCAATTAAACTGTTAGACCTTCCTTGAGCACATTCTCCATGTTCATAAGTTTGCTTATGTTGTTCCCTCAACCTGGAATGTTCCTGACACTCTCTGGTGGTAGAAATATTGTCCATTTCTGGGGGTCCAATTCAAATGGCAGCTCAACCATGCAGCTTTCTTGATTACCCAATAGAACTATCTTATTCCTCGGTTGAATTCCTGTTGCTCTGTGCACCTCTTTCACATGGTTGATCAAATGCTGTCTAGTGATACAGTTAGAGGATACACATTAGCTTTCATTCTTCTTTCTATTACCTCATTGGTACCTAGGATGGTATCTAAGGTAATGACTGTGGGATGCTAGTAGTTAAAATTTCATCAAATATTTGACAACATGAATTTAATTTGATAGTACTTTATGAGAAATAAGGAGAGGTTAGAAAATACAGACAGACAAGTATAAATAACCAGCCATTTCTTTCTCCTCTGCTGCCGCTTAATAAATGTCACTTCATTCTCAGCCACAGTGGAGGAGGCCCTGGAGGTGGCTGAACTAAGGCAGGAAGTGGAAGGGTGGAAGACATATCAAATCCAATTATGCTTTTTCCAAATGCAGAACCTGTTTTCTCAAAATGGGCAAGAAGTGTGCTCTGCCACAGCTCAGTGTCATTTCACAGCATGACCCATCTGTTGTAATTGCTCTGTGCACATTTGTTCCGATATTTGATTTGACGTGTGTGTCAAAGACCAAATAATGAAACCAGTAAGAATGAGTGAGAATAGCCTAAAACTGAAAGGGGAATGACACTTAGAATAAAAATGCAATGTAAGTGAGAGCAATTGGGGAGCAAGCTGGCAGTTCAAGATAATTCTGTAGTGTGTTAGGTATTATTTAGATCTACTAAAATAATAACACGCTTAGCAATGAGGGCTTTCACTGGCCTAAGAAGAGGTTTGGCACTAGAAATCAGGGAGTCTAAGTTCTTTTCATAACTAAACCTCTAGCAAGTAGCTTCAGCTGGCCTCATTTTTTTTTTTCATCTATGAAATGGTTCTGATACTGCAAAGCATCCATCTCCCAGAGAGTATGGAGCACACAAAAGATACTCCTCTTCCGATTCATGTCCTGAGAACCACTGGCCTTTAATTATATTAGAACAATAGATCATCCAGGATAACACATTTATGTCTGTCCATTCCCAAATTATTTCATGAGACTGTGTGACGGGGGAAAAATGAACAGGATAGATACCCTTTGAGGCCAACTAGCATTTGATGTGGTTCTAGCCTAAGTCTGCTTTAGGTGTATGACCTGGAGCATCCTGCTTTCCACCTCTAAGCTGTTTCTTTATTTGTAAAAATGAGACAACAGAACCCAACTCCAAGAATTGTTGTGAGGCCCTAACTAGTTTTGCTCAGTGACTAGAGCATCAGCCTGCAGACGGGAAGGGTGACAGGTTTAATTATGGTCAAAGGCACATAATTTGCAGGATTCTCCCTGGTCCAGTTCCTGATCAAAGTGAGCACAGGAGGCAACCAATGAATGTGTTCCTCTCACATTAACATTTCTGTCTTTCCCTCTCTCTAAAAATCAATAGAAAAATATCATTAAGTGGGGATAAGAAAAAAAGAATTGTTGTGAGGATCATATAAAGATGTGCAAAAGGTCTGGCACATAGGAACCATTAATCAATGTGAACAATGATGACAGTGATGATGATAATGATTTGAGTTCATCAGAGTGACAGAGCAGCTGCAAGTTGGAGGAAAGCACATAGACCAATTTGAATTAATCACATGACAGATTAAAAAAAACACAGGTAAACTGTAGTGCATTCAGACACGGAATTCAGCGCTAAAGAGAAACGAGCTGGAGTGTGACATCACCAAGATGGCAAGATTGGTCATTCCTGACATCGCTCCACTCGTAGGAAGAACAATCGATGGCTGGCTATTCATGTACAAGACACACTGAGAGAATCATAAAACATAGGGGTGAGGCTAAAACACCCTCCTGCACCACAGGGACCAAGACAGGCTGCACTAGAAGGATAACAGAAGCAGCTACACACCGACTGCATTGCCCTTTCCCGGGCTGGCATAACACCATGCCAAGAGGTCTCCCCTGAGCCTATGGTTTTTCCAGGGAGAAAAAAAAAGCCCAGGGTGATGTTGGGGAGACATCTGATACGATTTTTCCAGTTCTGTGGATAGATCTGTTGGAGATCCTATTCTGGTCTCACCCCACGAGGATTGCAGAGGAGTCTGTATGGATCAACCCCTGATAATCTGACTATAATGGAGAAGAGAAGAGGGGTTGAAACAAGCAGCACTGGGGTCTTGGTGGACCGAGTTTATGCCTGTAGAGCCCAAGCAGTAGCTTTGCTCATCACAAACTCTGTACTGTGACTAGGGAGCTTGGTGCGTGTAGGTTGGCCAAATTCAGGTCCTCAACCAAAGAGCTTTGCTGGCCCCTGAGACTAGTTGACCCAGGCCCAGGTAGGAGAGCTGAGCTTAGGTCCTGCTGCAGAGATCGACCGTTAACTCTATCTGACTGGAAGGATTGGCGAGAACAGTTGGAAGCTGTATAACCTAGCAGTGTTCAAGCTGACAGGTGGGTGGGAGAACCGACTGCCCCAAGAGCAAAGCCATTACAAGGTGTGGAGGGTTCCCCTGATACAACCGGGTAGGGGGGTTAATCTGTAGTCTAATTTGAGTCTGAGAGTAGCGCCTGGCCCCTCCCGACTGCAAATCTGTTCAGAAAAATGGAAAGTAGTTTGGATTGGCCCCTCCTCATCCCTCCAGGAACGAAGCTCAGTAATAACCCAACAGCTAAGAAGCCTGGCCCCAAACCCCATCTGAGCAGAGGGGCTAGCACGAACACCTGGAAGCTGTGTAGTCCAGCAGCTGTTCTTCAAGCCCAGAGGTGGACAGGTAGAGCTGTGGGTTGCAGAGCAAAGCCAATAGCCGTCTATAGCCAGGGAGCCTAAAGCCTGGGTTTGCGGAGTTAAGACCACAAACAAAGAGTTTTATTGGCTTTAGCTGCTTATCCTGCTGTGTCTGGGCAGGGAAAACTAATTCATAGCCCCACTTACTTACAGCCTTCAGACCACCCAGCCAGTAACCTAACCAGAGCACACAGGAAGCTGTATAGCCCTTCCAGCAGTGATGCTTACAGTGACACTTGAACAGAGAGAGCAGCCCATGGCTTTCCCCATCTGCAGCACAAAACCAGTGGCCTCACCTACCTGGGAATTCAGTGCATACTCTTGTCTGATTCCAGTCCCCAAACAGTGAGATATACAGGCCCCAGGTCTTGTCCTATGGCCCTGGCATGACAGGGAGCTAATTCACTGCTGAGTATAGTGCCTAGTCCCAACCATCAGAGAACCCAGACAGCCACAGAGCCCTTCCTATAGCCTCACATGGATAGGGAACAAAGCCAGCAGTCTATCCAACTATACTCACTCAGTGGTACGCCCCCAACCCATACACCCAACCTCAGAGCTGTTAGTTGCCTTCCCCCAAAATAAACCCTAATAGCAGGTCCCACCTGCCCAAGGATATTACTAGCAGACATGTTCAGAAACCCACACTGAGCTGACTGGTGAAGAACTGTTTCTGCCAAAGCAAGCCTGTAAAATTCGGAAGAGGAGCCCACTTAATAGCACAGATGCAATGTCATAAATCAAGGATCACACACACACACAAAACCCGGGAAATATGACACCATCAAAGGAAACATGAGGGACACTTTTGCTTTTAGCTTCTGGCTTCCCCAAGGTGTCATTTTCTGTATATGAGAAGAATGTAATTCTAGGAATGACAGAAATTGAGATTCAGAGAGAGAGAGAGAGAGAGAGAGAGAGAGAGAGAGAGAGACTGACTGACTTACCCAAGGCCAATACAGTGCCAGTATTGGGACTCAAACCCAAATTTGACAACTCCAGCTGCAATGCTCTCCCTATTGTGGCACCTTTCACTGACCTTGTTGCATGGTGAATGATGGAAAAAGAACAAGGAGAGTTTGGTGGCCTTAAGTCTGTAGCTCTCTTGATTATTTCTTGCCCTCAACAAGGTCAAATAAATTCTGAGATTAACTTTGCATAGCAATCAACATGGTGTGGCCCTACTCTGCCTTCTAGTGGATCCAGCCGGTGTCCTTTTGTGTATTTCCAAAGCAGTTGTGCTTTTCTTTTTATGGAGCAGCAACGTGCTAAGTAAGGTCTTCCAGGACCAAGGAATGAACCATGATAGGTCTCGAGCCAATCCCAATCATCTCAATCACTGGCTTAGTTCTAGCAAAAGAAATACAATGATATACCTGTTGAGGACTTGTACGCCGAAATTTCCCCTCTGACAAAAAGATAAAAAGCTTCTAATTAAGTTCCTTCTTATACCTCCAAAAGGCAGAGGCAGGGGAGCTCTCCTTTACTTCCTGCCCTTGGATATTTTCATGATAAGATGCTGTGGCAGCTATTTTGTGGCCATGAGACAAACACCAAGAGAACTGGAGAAAGGTCACTGAGCTGTTTAATTGCACAACTCTGGAACTCTACCTTCAGAATTCTTTTTACATGAAATAATAGGACCACCAATTCTTTTAAAAAAACTCCACTATTATAGTCACAAACATTCCAGATGAACTTGGAAACTTCCTGGAAGGGATGAGAACTAGGCTTTGAAAGACAGGAAGATTTAGGTAGGTATAAAGGAGGTGGGAGACCTTCTATTGGAGAAGCAAAGGCAAAGGAATGGGAATTAGCCCGGTGTGGCTAGTTGGGAGGGGACTCTTCGGGTGACTGCAGAATGTCACCTGGAATAAGTATGCTTGTCTTCAAGCTCATAGTACTTACTCTTAGTGGGTGTGTGGATTTGAAAATACTTAGCTACAGATTATTTTTCCAACAGAAGGAGAAAAGTGGGTAGCTCAGATGCCCACAATATGAGAGGAAAGCCAGTCTTTCCCCTGCTCCTGTTCTTCTGGCTGGTTGGGCCCCACAAGCTTGTATTGGAGGCCTACAGAGAGTGGCTACAGGCAGAAGCCAAAGGAAGTTTTCTCATGGGGCATTCTGTGAGTCTGCTTTGGTTTCCAGGTAACTTGACTCCACAGAGCTATCGTGATGTTGGCAACATGAGGACACGTTATCCAGCCCTGGGGCAACAGGGGACAATGCACTGGGCTCCATGAGCATGAGCAGCTATGCATGGTGTGTCACTGTTCCCAAGTGACTCCAAATTGCCACAACATGGGCAAAAGCCAAGGGAGAAAGCCTCCATGAACCACATATGAATTCACTTGAGACAGCTTCTGAGACATAGAAATGACAGCATGAGACCCTGGGGAGAATCAAGTCCTTCACTACACATCTGTGGCGGTGCGGGGTGGGGTGGGGGAGGGAGAGGAGCAAATGAGAGGGGGAGGGTGCTGAATCTGTGAATGGTAGTCACTGCTGTTAATATGGTTCTACTGGATTCCCTGGCAAGAGAGGCTAGGTTAGGGTTTCTCATGATCAGCACTATCGATTCTTTGGCTGTCCTGCACATTAGCAGCATCCCTGACCTCTACCCACTAGATGTCAGTAACACAATCTCTCCCAAGCTGTGGCAACGAAAAAGGTCTCCAGACATTTTGGGAGCCGCTGGTCCAGAGAAACATGGAGGGAGGGAGAGAAGGAGGGAGGGAAGATATGTAATATTTATTAGTCTCTTATATTTACATTTGTTGATAATTTTTAAAAAAGCATCAGCAAACAGCTCCTTAGTTTTTTTTGTGTGTGTGTCAATATCTTTATTTTCTTGGGATAAATGCCTGTACATGGAGTTGCTTGATGAAAGAGTGGCAGTTTTAAGGAATTATCTTTTTACATATATGTACTAAGTGGCCTCCAGAAGTATTTTTCCAGTTTATATTCCTATTGAATTTGACAGAGTTTAGGACCCAGCTTTGCATGTGGTGGTGTTCAATAAATACTGTCTGCTTAGTTGATTAACTGTGGTTGTGAATCACCCTCTTTCTTCCAACAAAGATGGCACTTCACAATAATTTCTATATGGGCTAGGTCTGCAGCAGGTACTCGTTATTAAATATAAAATACACTGTTACATATAATTATTTTAAACCCAGGCCTCCCAAAGTATGGCCCATGAACCTGTGGTCCCCTCCTAGATCTCTCTCTCTCTCTCTCTCTCTCTCTCTCTCTCTCTCTCCCTCTCTCCCTCTCTCCCTCCCTCCCTCCCTCCCTCCCTCCCTCCCTCCCTCTCCTTCCAGACCTACCCTGTAATCTCTCCAGAGGATCCTCTGAAAGCTAAAGTTTGTGAACGACTACAGTAAGCAATAAAAATGAACAAACATCACTCTCCTAGCATAGAAATTGCTATTCCCTAGACATCCCCTCTATAATGGCATCTTCCTGGTGGGAGACGGCCAGCCTGCCTTTGTTCGTAAGCGGTTGTGAGCCTGCACAATCTAATTGTGTGTAATGCTATCTAACTCCATCTGGGGCCCTGGTTGGCTCCAAGAGACTCTTCCCATGCCATTTACCTTACACGAAGGCCCGACTCAGCGTGCCTGATGGCCTGTGGCCTGTGAGCCAACAGCTGGGATGTTTAAATGAAGAATGATGCTTGCATGTTCAACCTCATTTGCTAGATTGCTCATTAGATAGCTAATGCCTTATCTTGGCCAGATATGAAGTCCATTGTAAGTGAGGTGGCCATCTGTTCAGAACTGGAGCCTTTGGATATCATCAGAGACTGTGGGGCTCCCGCAGGCACCTGCGCCAGAGAAAAGAGCAGCAAGTTCCCTGGGGCTAAACCGCCTAGATGGCTGTGAGCAGGCAGAGGAGAAGGTGAGGGTTGCACCTAGCTTTAAAGGCTGAGGAAGCCTTTACTCCATATGGGACAACCCCAGGGCAACCAGATGCCTTCTCAAATGTAGAAGACACAACTTGGAAGGAAACAGCTGTAGTTGGCGGGGACTTCAGTGCTTGAACTCACACCTGGTTCCCCTTCTCCCCTGTGGGTCAGAGATGGGTTTTTGTACCAACAGTTCTTGACATCTGTAATCCCTGGGGCTTGCAGGATTGCGTGTGTATGTGTGTGTGTGTGTGTGTGTGTGTGTGTGGTTCCATAATTAGACTGCAGCTTCTCTTAAAGACAAGAACTGTGCCTCTTACCACATGCTCAATCTTGCTTGAAAGGGGGAGTTTTAAATAGGACTGACCACACTTAAAATGCTCATGCACAAAGGCACCTCAGCTCCCAGTTTCCCAGGGAACATTGGTGAGAAGCTAATTATATAAGGCATTAAAAAAACTTCATGCAAAACAATTAGTCAAAATTCTTCACTGTGGCCAGCTCCAGGTACTGCTTTGTAATTGAGAATTTTTAAAATGGTGAAAGGCATCATTATTCATGTCTGACATCGCCATCCCCAGTCAAAAGCAGTCTGTCTGGTGACCAGCTCAGAGAAATGGGGCTACATTTTAAACAATCCAGAGAATTCTACCTCCCTTCTGGCTGGGAGGACAGCAACCAGTGAAAATAATTCCACTGGATTTAAGCAGACTGGTGACTAGTGAAAATAATTCCATTGGACTTAAGCAGACCAGGTCAGCGAATAAAGCAGCCATTCTATGGAAATGGGTGTCAGAATGCTCACAATGTTTGCATGCCTGGATGCCTGTGAACCCGTGAATGGCACAACGTGGCATGGATGGAATGTGCTGGGAGGAAGAGAAGTCCAGCCTGCCCACAGTCATCTGTTCCTCTTGCTCTTTCACCTTGGGAGCATCTAGCTCTCAGGCTCCATTTCTCACTCCTTGAGTGGCCAAGCCAGGAGACCCTTCCCGACTCACAGGTCACACTCATGCCCCTATCATGGTTCCAAGGAAGGTATTGGGACAAAGCAGGAAGGAGCCCATGCCAGTCACCACTCAGGAAAGGTCAACAGCATAAATATCTTCACCTTACATGGGTCCTTTCCTTCCTTCCTGTGGCTTCCATGTTTATCACAGATGAGAAAAACAAATAGTGGATGCTAAATAATTGTTTTAAGCCATATTTCTGAGTCTTCCATAGAGCACATGGTATCATTTTCATTGTTTTATTACCTTAAAGAGTTCACACTTCTGGTTAACTGATATGAATGTAAAGCTCAAGACACAACATGGTTGTTTCATGGATATAAGATTATACCTCCACTATTTGATTGAACTTTTATTAGTCACCTACAGTATGCCGTACCTATGCCATGCCCTGTGAGAGCAGGTCAAATAAGACCTATTTGCAGTCTTTTCACATGACACTTGCATTATGGTGAGTGACAGGGAAATTTATCAGTGATGACAGGACCATACAGTGAAATCTACGGCAACCAGGCTGAAGGAAGTCCTGGTTGGAGGCATGGGGATATAGGACAGGAGGAGCTTTTAGAACATAATCGCACTAAACTGGAGCAGTGGGTAAGCTAGTCAGATGAAACCAGGTGGAAGACCACATATCCCTTTGCCCCCCTGTCCCTTCTGATTTTGCCACTTTATCCTGTATTGCTCTACCCATTGGGAAACTGGAAATTTCACATAAAGGAGCACAAATCCCTCACTTTTTCATAATGAATAAAAAATGTAAAATCCCTCTTCTTTAGAACACAGCGACATGATTTTTGGTAGTTTGCTCCATTCAATATTCAGGCATGACCTGGCATTTCAGTTTTTGGTTTGTTCCCCACCAATCCTTCATGACGAGGGTTGCAGCTGCAGTAGATTGCCTTGGATCTCTGAGCTTTAAAAGATATACCATTCCTACGCTGCCCCTTACCCTGGCCCTGCTCAGGGAGTCATGGGAACAGGGCAGCACATTTTATGAGGGAAGAGTTTTCAACTTGGAGAACCAAGGTCTGTGTAAATGTCAGGAGAAATGGCTGGGCAGTCAGGAATAGTATAAAGGTTTAGGGTGTCAGAAGAATATAGGAAGAGAAGAGGAGGGAGCTTATAAGGGAAATTAGAGGCACAATGCCCGAAATTCATGCATGGCGGGGGGGATGTTCCTCACCCCAGCCTGCACCCTGTCCAATCTGGGACCTTTTGAGGGATGTCTGCCCGCTCGTTTAGGGATTGGGCCTAAACAGGTGGACGGACATCACTCTCACAATCCAGAACTGCTGGATCCCAACTGCCCTTCCCTGAAGGCCTGGTCCCTTCCAACTGCTCTCCCCTGTAGGCCTGCACCCCCAACTGCCCTCCCCTCCTGGCCTGGGCTTCCCCAATTGCCCTCCCCTGCAGGCCTGACCGCCCACAGCTGCCCTCCCCTATAGGCCTGGTCCCCCCAGCTACCCTTCCCTGCAGGACTGGCCCCTCATAACTGCCCTCCCTTGCTGGTCTGGTCACCCCCACCTGACATCCTCTGCTGGCCTGGTCAGCCCTAACTTCCCACAACTGCCCTCTCCTGCAGATCACCTTGTGGTGGCTATCTTGTGTCCACATGGGGCCTGCCATCTTGTGTCTTGGTATGATGGTCAATTTCCATATTACTCCTTTGATAGGATAGGCAGCTTCAAACATAAACTTGTCCTTCCTTAGGACATTTTTGTGAGGTTCTGATTATGTCACTGGCTAAGTTGTTCTGGCCAACAAGAAATGAGGCAAGAAGGCCTTAGCAACATTGACTCTTGTAGTGAAATTGCAAGGACTCCCGTCCAAATTACCAGCCCTTTCCTTATTTTCTGGAAATATTTATTGTTCCTAGAAAATAAAAAGCCCCCTGCCATCTTCTAGGCCTGCTCCTGACAGAGGCTGCAGTTTTGGTGCTGTGAGCTACAGGTCAGGATGATGCTCTGAGATGTGCCTAGCAGCTGGGGTATGGGTACCACCAACTTTTGGGGTTCAATTTCACCCAAAGTTCTTTAACAGCAGGTTCTTTCCCAGACTTCACCGGTTGTTTGTAACCATAACCAACCATTATTTGGAGTCAGAGAACCTCAAATAACCTTGCCTGAAACTCAGAGCTGGGATAGAATTTTGAGTCCAGCATTAGAATTTCATACGAGGGCCAGTTAGAGAAAATGTTGCGTCACCTCTCACAGTTATGCTTCAGGGAAGTCCAAAACAAAACCCACAGGCTGTTTGTGATTACTTAATAGTGTTCTGGTACATGGTCTACTCAAATGCAAAAAAAAAATACAATTTATTCCATTACATTGAGAAATAATAAAGCATTTTGCAATTATTAGCAGAATATGTTAGAAGGGAAGATTGAAAGGAATTTTTTTTTTCCTTTTAGTCAAAATAATCTTTTCCAGTGTGTGTGCTTCAAAACTATGTAATTGATACCTATCCTAATTCTCTTAGGCAAAACAGGGAGGACATAGTGGATGAAAAAGTAATTTCCCTTTTGAAGAATAATCCAAATCAAAAGAATGTTTCACAATAATACTGATATCACTGAAATCACTTGGAGTAATGCATTTTAAGTGCTGTAAGTTTACGGTGTTATGATAATGCAAGAAGAAAATAGAAATAAGATAGTTAAAGAGTAGGTGGTGCATTTCTGTAAAGAATTTTCAAAGAATGTTTCAAAAACATCAATCTAAGAGAACAGTTACACCTGACATTTCAGCACCTCCAGAACCTGTTCTGCTGTTTTCACTTTAGTCAGTTTGTCCTTGAGACTAATGAAGATTTCATTCCCTCATCTAATGACCTATCTGTTTATGTAAAGAGAAACCAGGAGGCTGGCTGAAAATTAAGAACCGAGTGTGACCTCCAAAAGATGAATCAGGAAATAAAGTGGAGAGCACCTTGAATCATGACAGATATATATTGACTAAGGAAATTCAAGCAGCTCCTGCTCAGACATTGAAAACAACAGGCCCTTAATCCATTATATCATGTGAAACTGTTTTCCAAACACAGACTGATGGACCCGAGAAAGCTGAATTTTCACCGGATGTTATCTCCTTCTTTCTTTCTCTTGTATCCAGAACTCTCTCATTGCCATAAACTACTTTTCTTCTTGGCTGGTGACCTCTTATCACTATAAGACTTGAGGATGCTACAGCTATGGTTGCCATCAGCCCTCTGACTGACAGGGTTCATGTTCTCTTCTCCACTCCTCACACCAAAAGAAATCCTCCTGAAGTTCTGAGAGGATGATTCCCCAAATAGAGGATTACTCTTTAATAAAAGATAAGCTATCACAGCACTTGACTGCAAGGAACTTTGTATCAGTTGAACCACCACTTTTAAGCAGAAACCATCAACTTAAGCAGGAAAATATTAAAGAATATATATTTATGTTCTTAAAATATATATATATTTTTTTTGTTTTTTGTTTTTTTTTTGTTTTGTTTTTTTTTTTATTAATTTTTTATACATGTTTCCCCATGCCCCCCCTCCCTCCCAGGCATACCCCAACCCCCCCAGTGTCTGTGTTCATTGGTTATGCTTATATGCATGCATACAAGTCCCTTGATTGATCTCCCATCTACCCCACCTAACTTTAGTCTTCCTGCTATAATTTCAGTCTGTTTGAGGCTTTACTGCCTCTGTATCTATCCTTTTGTACATCAGTTTATAATGTTCTTTATTGTCCACCAATGAGTGAGATCATGTGATGTTTCTCCCTCATTGACTGGCTTATTTCACTAAGCATAAGGCTCTCCAGTTCCATCCAGGTTGCTGCAAATGGTGAGAATTCCTTCT
>PVJN01034754.1:0-22561 GCA_004026805.1 Lasiurus borealis | reverse complement strand
CTGTGGCGATGGAGCGGTCCCCGTGGCGATGGAGGGGTCCCCGTGGGGATGGAGAGGTCCCCGTGGTGATGGAGAGGTGCTCATGGAGATGGAGCGGTCCCGGTGGTGATGGAACGGTCCCCGTGGGGATCGAGCGGTCCCCGTGGGGATGGAGAGGTCCTCGTGGCAGCACTAGGCCGGATGCGTGCCATGTGCCCGGCCCTCACAGCTTGACACGAATGATCTAATCTCTACATCAGCTCTTTGAAGTAGATCTATGGCATCCCCCTTTTACAGAGGAGAACATTGAGGCTCTGAGAGGTTAATTTACGTGCCCAAGATGGCACGGCTGGCAAGGGCAGGGTTGGGATTCTAATCCTGTCAGTGTGGTCTTCATGGAGTCTAGACTCCAAACGGTACCGCTGTGTGTGCTGACGCCTAAGGGGCCTCCCACAGAGGGTGGACCTTATTCCCGGGGACCAGAAGGAGCTCTGAGGGTTCTAAGGAGGGAGGGGGAGAGGGCACAGGAGCTCTGAGGGCTGCTTCCCGCAGGAGCTGGGATGCGGGTGAGTCTTGGGGAATGGGCAGCACTAGCCCAGGAAGGAAAGAACTTTCTAGCAGAAAGAACTGCATGTGCAAAGGCCTGCAGGTGGTTCCACTTTCCAGGAGCTGGCAGGAGCTCATTTTAGTTGTAGATTAAGGGGGTTGCAGGTGGGGGTTCAGGTGGAGAGGAAGCCAGGTCCTGAGGCTTTGGGACTGCCTCCCGTGTCCTCAGCACGGAGGTGACCGCTGCATGTCCAGGGCCATCCTTGCCGTGTCCGGAGAACCACGAAGCTCTGGTCAAATGGGAGGCATCAGAGTGCCTGAGGCCACGACGAGAGCACCGGGCTGGGCATGGCAGGTTTGGACAGGAGGTCACAGCTCTGCCCGACCCCCAGCTTTTGGAAATGGTCAGAGTGCCCTGGCGGCTGTGGCTTGGTTGGAGCATCATCCCACACACCAAAGGTCGTGGGTTCAAATCTGGGTCGGACACATACCCAGGTTTCGGGTTTGATCCCCAGTTGGAGTGTGTACAGGAGGCAACCAATCGATGTTTTTTCTGTTTCCATTTTTAAAAAATAATTAAAAAATAAGAAAAATAAGAATACAGACATTCGTTGAAAGTGGTCAAAGTGCCTCAGGTAAAACTCTGTGGCGCCATTAAGCTGAGGAAGGATTCGGCCATCTCAGGAGAGTCTTAAAATGGTTTCTTCTCGTTCTGGGAACTTCCTCAGTCACCCATTCCTCTTCGTTTCCACACCCTCTGTCTGTCAGAGGATGCAGCCTGTCAGATTGGCTGGCTTACCGTTGAGAGTTACGAGGACATTTGCCCTCCATCTGTGATCACAAATTTCACAATCATCATGTTTCTTTCACTGCCTGTCAGCAAAGACCCTCGGAAGCGCAACGTCACGAAAACCCGTCTTATCGGCGAGCGCGAGAAAACTGAAGGACAATGCAGCCGATTGGCACAACTTAATCCTGAAGTGGGAAGCCCTCAGTGATGCAGGCTTTGCCACTGCCAACAGCATCGCCAACGCGAAGATCAGTTTACTGTAAGTGCTGCCCGGGCCCTCCGAGTCCTGCACCCTTCCCCAGTGGGCACACGTTTTCCGGGTGGGGCCTCCATGGACATGGATACATTAAATTATATTCAGCAAAAAAGTGGTAAGACAATAGGTGCAAGTGTGAATTATATGTTCACTTACGGAACAAATGGCACTACGTGCTGTCCGTGGTCACATCTGTGCGTGAAAGTGTGAGAACAGATGGGTAGGACGCTGGCTCAGCTCACGACACTGGTCTCTGCGGGGAAGAATGAGTGTGGGATGGTAGGTAAAGGTGACTTTACCTTCCTAAGGTTGCATTTATCTTGTGCTATTGTGATTTATAAGAAACACCTATTTAGTCTTCCTCCTTATTCCTGATACACAGCTCCAAAAATCCTTATAATTTCCTAATTGGTCAGAGCAGTGGGAGAATGTTTTGTTACAATGTTTGGTCTTTTGTCCTCAAATAGTCCCCGTTCCTGAAATAGCCTCAGAATGAAAGAAGTGTCCGCTCATTGGAACAAGCCCCTTCCCATCACGCCTGAGTTTATGTTAACAAAGCCCCCAAGGAGGGTGGTGGTTGCCAAGGGAACCAACCAGGCCATTAGAGGACTGGCACTTGCAGCACCTCCAGGAGGAAAGGGGCTGGAAGTTGGATTAATCCCCAGTGGCCAGGGCTCCGATCCATCCTGCCTGCATAATGACGCCGCCATAAAGTCCCAAGAGCATATGAACTCCGACTTGTAAACAGGGATACCTTGATGTGTGGAAGGGTGTCCCCAAGCCCCACTGGACAGGAGCTCCTGTTTGGGGCGCCTCTTCATCTGGCTGTTCTTCAATGCCCTTTGTCATACGCCTGGAATCTACTGAGAAACCTGTTTGCCTGACTCCATGAGTCACTCCAGCAAACTACCTGACCTGGAGGACGGGGCGTGGGGTCCCTCGATAGATAGCCTGTCAGTCAGAAGCAACAACTGAGACCCCTGGGAGGGTCCCTCCTGGGGACTGAGCCCTTCACCTGTGGGATCTGCTGCTGTCTCCAGGTTAGATTATATATATAGAAAGTGTCACCAAAAAATGTATACACACACGTCCAAGAATTATAAAGGCAGTGTTTACTAAAATATACTTCATTTTCAGAATTAAGCTATCAGCTGTTAACTGTGTATCCACTTTGGGGAACACACCCTGTATACATGTTTTTTTTTAACTTCTCAAAGTTCTAATTACACTGAGCAGCTAGATTATTATGATCTCTAGCTACTCAGTGTAATTAGTGTGTGTGTGTGTGTGTATTAGAGGCCCAATGCACAAATTTGTGCAGGGATGGGGTCTGGCCGGCCAGCCTACCTGCTGGTCGAACTCCTGGTCCAGGGGACAGTTTGCATATTAGCCTTTTATTATATAGGATACACACTGAGTGGCCAGATTATTGTGTGTTCAGGGATCATCATCATCGGGCCACTCGGTGTGTAGACGTAGATCCTCCAGCTCACCTGTGTCTACGGGCCAAGTCTGGCTTCCCTTGCTGGCCAGGCCGCCAGTGTCCCTTTCTTCAGCCACACCTGCACTTCCAGCCTCCACTGCTCTTTCCTGGAACCGGCTCAGCCGGTCCCGAGCGGTGCTCCGCATTCTCCATTCTCTTTAATGTGGACTTTTCTCCTTCAGTGTCGCTCGTTACTCCGCTGGATCTGTCGTGCCCCGTGGGTCAGAGCCTCACTACACAAGGCACCCCCAGCTTGTGAACTCTGGGGAGTGGCCCCCGTTTTTACCATCTTACCCATACCCCACCCTCCACCCAGGGGGCCTCAGGCTGAGTGGAATTGGCTTTTTCTCATTGACGGATGTGTTCCTTGCATGTGTCAATGCGTGAACACGTTTAACGACCCGCAACAGCTTTGCAGAACACCTGGCACCAGTACGTGGATGTGGAGTGCGCGTGCGTTTACCCTAGTGTCCAGGGCGAGCTGATGGACTGTGTCTCGTTGCCACTCTTCCCTTTGGTCCAGGAGTAAAGACAGGATCGAGTTAGAGAGCCGCGGCCGGGCCGGCGACGAGAAGGCAGAGCAGAGGCCACGGGAATACAGCGCCGAACTCGAGGCGCTCTGCGAGGAGCTCCGGGCCACCTTAGCCGGCTTGGTAAGACCAGGGCCCAGCCACATGCTGGCTGCCCGACGCTGGGCGTGTCTGGGGCGTGCTGTCCCGTGAGTCTCACCATCCCAAGACGCTGTCCTTGACCTTTGTCCTCTGGTCCTGTGTGCTGTCCGGTGCCAGGCCACCCCCACGCAGGGCCCCCAGCGTCTCTTATTACCACTCAGCTCGTCCGGAAGCCAGTGGCTGTAGCTGTGCTGAGCCAAACCTCATTACGGGCTCGGAATGTGAATTTTATTTAATTTTCATGTCTCCCACGTAGTCTTCTCTCGCTTTATCTTCAGCCACTTAAAAGGGCAGCTTGTACAGAAACAGGCTCCATGGCGGCTGGCTGGGACCCCTGTCTGGCACAGGGACCACCTGTAGGGGTTGTTTAATGGACTGATGACCGAAGGTCAGTGTCCCCCATACTGGCCACCAAATGTGGACAAGACACGTCACTTCTCTGCAGGGCACAGGGATAGGGGTTTGCACATGTTTGAACTTGGATGACCATCATTCACCCGTGAACATCAAGTCTTTATATTTTAACATCTCCTGATGGAAATGTTTCTTGGTGTGCTGGGGACATCTCAGTAGTTTTAGCCTTTTCTTATTTTAATATATTTTTATTGATATCACCGAGGAAGGGAGGGAGATAGACACTTCAGTGATGAGAATCGTTGATCAGCTGCCTCCTGCACGCCCCCTACTGGGGAACGAGCCTGCAACCCCCTTTCCCCTCTTCTTCCTCCAAGAGATTTCAGTGAACTCAGAGGCAGTTGCTGAAAGCATTAGAAATGAGCTGACTGGCCCCCCTGCCTTCCACAAAAGCAGGAGCCTAAGTGGGGGAACTCCTCTGGTCTTTTGTGCAAGGAATGAGTGCGGCTGCCCCTGGGGTGGTCACTGAAGTGACCAGAGGAGTGACCCCATAGCTGCCACCTGCCTCCGATGCCCGGACTTGCTGTGCACAGAGCCAGCGGGGTGGGATTACTGGACTTTTGGTCTCAGCAGACTTACGTGTCTTAGCTTGGAAATCTGGAGTTGTTGAATCTGAGACTAGAGTATGTTTCACATCTTAGTCTCAAATTCCCAATTAATATCTTTCAGACCAAAATCCAGGTGAAGATGGAAAAGTTGTTGTCCACCACCAAGGGCGTCTGGGAGCTGGAGAAGTATCACTGCGGGCCGGACGGCAGCCAGCCACCCCTGTTCCACACGTGGCCCACCTCCCATTTCTGTGAGTTCTCGCCACCTCGGGGGGTGCGTTCGGAGAGCCTCTGGTGCCAGTTAGATCTGGCGTGCGGACATGCTGGCAGGCTCTGGCATTTAATTCAAGACGATCTATTTGGAGGGCAGGAGCCTGGGGGGTGGGGGAATCTTAAATAAATAGAGCATTTATGATTGGTTAATCATCTAATTGGCAAAGAATAACAGAAACAGAGACCCATGAGGCAGGTTATCATTACTGGCCCTTTAAGCCAGTGAATAGAAGGAAGAAATCTTTTTTTTTTTTTTTTAAAGATGGTTCTTTTGCCTTTTGTGTGAATAAAGATAAAACTTCAGTGAACCTCACGGGAGAAGGCTGCTTGGGAATGGAATCCTTTGATTTCACAAGCCTGGGCAATAGATAATTTTTGGCTTTTTTAGTTCAGAAGCAGGGCGAAGCTACTGATAACAATTGAGACCTCACTTTTTTAAGTGAGGAGAAGGTGACGCCAGCTAATGGATGTTGGCAGATGAGCTTAGCTATCATTTAGAGTCTTGCAGGCTCCAGTGTTCAGAGGTTAGAGTCACTCTTCATTTCATGTGCTCACCGCGTCCTCCAGCTGAGGCCACAGCGGGTGTGCACGCCCACCGGTCTGACCTCTGTGCGGGTCTGACCTCTGAACCTGGCGCTTGGCCAGCAGCTTCCCGCCCGGGTGCTTCCCGGTGTGGCCGCCGTTACAGGGAGATCCCTTCGTTACAGACGAGGCCGCCCGCCGCCTCTCGGACATGTACGGCGCGGAGCTCCTCCTGAAGCGCACCATCGTGGAGGAGCTGGCGCACACCGCGGACCACGACCTGTCCCTCACCTACCTGTCGCTGTGGCTGCACCAGCCCTACGTGCAGAGCGACAGCAGGCTGCTTCTGGAGAGCATGCTGCTCGAGACGGGGCACCGGGCGCTGTGACTCCAGGTTCCTGCTGATCCGCTGGCCTCTGCAGCGCCCTCGGCGGACAGTCTTGCCTGTGGGACCCAGGGCCGTGCCCCAGCGTCATGCCTCGGCTGCCTTCTTAGGGTCGTCCAGACCGGACCAGCTTCAGGCGGCCTCTGCAGACGCACCGTGATCCTGCGAACCGTCTGCCGCACAGTGTCACCAGTGCCCACGCTGAACCTGCCACCCCTGAGGACCTCGGCACGAAATAAATGAGTTCAACGGAAGGATGGTGCCTCCTGTTTCTGTAAATCAGGTGTATTTACACAGGTTGCATTTGTGTAGAAAATCCGTGCTTTTAGTGTTTTTACTTCACACGGTATGGATTGTTTGAGTTTTTGAGACTCGTTTTGTAATTACAGCTAATGTTTAAAATAAGTTTGCCCAGCTGGTGTGGCTCAATGGTTGAGCGTCAACCTATGAACCAGGAGGTCAAAGTTCAATTCCTGGTCAGGGCACAGGCCCAGGTTGCCAGCTCAAAATCCCAAGTGGGGAGAGGGGAGTGCAGGAGGTAGCTAATCAGTTAATCTCTCTCATCATTGATGTTTCTCTCTCTCTCCCTCTCCTTTCCTCTCTGAAATCTGTAAAAATATATTGTGCTGGCCAGCTTGGCTCAACAGATAGAGTATTGGCCACAGACGGTAGGGTCCTGAGTTCGATTCCAATTAAGGGCATGCATCTAGGTTGCAGCCTTAATCTCTGGCCCTGATTGGGCATGTGCAGGCGGTAACCAATTGCTATCTCTCTCTCACATCTGTTATTCTCTCTCACATCTGTGTTATTCTGTATCTCCCCATCCCTTCCACTCTCTCTCTAAAAACCAATGGGAAAGTTTCCTCGGGTGAAGATTAACAAAAAAACTAAAAATACTCTTTTTTTTTTTTTTTAATTGGACTGACCTGATTTTTTATTGTAAAAAATCAGTAAGTCCCAGCTGTAAAATATTCTTAAAAATACCATAGAGTTAACTGCGCAAAGATGGGATTGTGAAATGAAAACTTTCTGCAAAAAACTTGCCTCTTTGCATCCTGAGGGTGCCACCGGCCGAGTGAGCTTTCTTCTGGCGGAAATCCTGTCGTTGGGCGGTATTTGCAACTGAACGTGGGAGGGGTCTCCTGCCTTGCTCCCAGACTCGGGTCTGTGGCCTCGTGCGATGGGAAAGGGCTGTAACCTGTGAAACTAAAGCTCGAGGCCCCGGAGCAAGTGCTCCCCAGGAAGGAAAGTGCCCCAAGGAAAGGCTATTGTCTATGCTGGGAGTCGCCTGCGTGGCCTGGGCCTAGAGGAGCATGAGAGGCAGCCGTGCTGAGGGCCTGCACCTGTGCAGAGCTCGCCAAAACCTGACCCCACAAGAGCAGGAAGCTACAGCCAGGCGTCTGGCAGGAATGGCGGGCTGCTGCCTCGGGCAGCCTGTGGTCCCCGGCCCAGGGCCACTGGTGGGGGTGGGGAAGGCCCGTAGAGAATGAACAGTCTGCAGAAGAGACCCACAACGACTCTAGGCCTTCCTAGGACATTTCATGTCTCCAAGCCTCATCCCAGAACACACATGGGGACCTGGAATGCAGCTCTCATACCCCCTCCCCCCAGCCCTGCACTGCTGCCACAAACACCACTCGCCCAGAATTAACGGGGAGGATCGATACTGCGGAGGACAAACGAGCGAAGTGCGGAACCCATTACCCGGTGGCATTTGCTCCGAGATGTGTCACAAAACAGAGGGATCACGTGGACAGAGAGGTCTCCAGCGGTGCTGTGCCGACTCCACAGTCACCACACGTTGGAGAGTAACCACAACACGTCCTATCGGGAAGGGGCAGTGATGGAGAGAACTGCTCCCCTCTGCCTCCAGGAGTCTGCCCCTCGGATAGTGAAGGAAGAGGAAGAACCAGTAAAACAGAGTGGGCTTGGGGATGAAGTCATGATAAGTATTCTAATTAAAACTGTATTTTCCAGCATTTAAGATGACTTTTTAACCCAGGAAAATCTCAAAAGTTGGGGGTCAGCCGAAACCTGTTTGGCTCAGTGGATAGAGCGTCTGCCTAAGGACTGAAAGGTCCCAGGTTCGATTCCGGTCAAGGGCATGTACCTGGGTTGCAGGCACATCCCCAGTAGGGCACGTGCAGGAGGCAGCTGATCGATGTCTCTCATCGATGTTTCTAACTCTCTATCCTTCTCTGTAAAAAAGCAATAAAATATATATTTTAAAAAGTCGGGGGTTGTCTTATATGCCAGGAGTCATCTTTTAGGGCAGGTATATCCCAAACTCTGTATTTTAACTGGAAAAGTTGGGGGTCGTCTTATATGCCAAAAATTACAGCAACTCCTCACAGTAATGCCCAGGCTCAATTGAACGGTATTTACATTTGAGTGCACAAAGCAGATGTTAACATGGCGTGTGAGGGGCAGCAGTGCGGGGTGGGGAGGTGGGGGGGCACTCCAGGTCTCCATGTCTCGGGTTCGTCTGTGGCTCACATCTAACATGAACAAATCCAGGAAGCGGCAAGGCAGCCTGGCTCAGATGCCAGGAGAAGGGGAGGCGGGTGCCTGGGCGGAGGGGAACCAGCGCTGAGGTCGGGGCCAGCAGTGCTCACCCGGGCCTCAGGCAGTGCTCGGCATTTTGTAAACTATGGCCGTGCTATTCTCAGATGCAAACGAGGATTTATCTTAAAACTATGGAGCCTGGCCAGTGTGGCTCCGTGGTTAAGCATCTACTAGTGTCTGCCTTATGACCAGGTCAGTTCAATTCCTGATCAGGGCATATGCCAGGTTGCAGGCATGATCCCCAGTGTGGAGCGTGCAGGAGGCAGCCAATCAATTATTCTCATTGATATTTCTATCCCTCTCCTCTCCCTCTCTGAAATCAATACAAATATATTATTTAAAAAATATATATATGGAGCCCTGGCTTGTGTTGCTCAGTGGATAGTGTCTATGCACCTACCTGGGTTGCAGGTTCAAAGCCCAGCCCATCCAGCACATGCACTAATCGATGTGTCTCACATTGATGTCTCTCTCTCCCCTTCCTTCCTCCGTCACTTCCACTCTAAAGAATCAATGGAGCCCTGGCTGGTTTTCTCAGTGGTTAGAGTGTCAGCCTACGGACTGAAGGGTCAACGGCTCAATTTACAGTCAAGGGCATATACCTCAGTTGCAGGCTAATCCCTGGCCCTGGTCGGGATATGTGCAGGAGGCATCCAATTGATGTGTCTCTCACATCAATGTTTCTCTCTCTCTCTCTTTACCTCTCCCCATTTCTTCCACTCTCTCTAAAAAAAAAAAGTCAAAACCGGTTTGGCTCAGTGGATAGAGAGCATCCGCCTGCAGACTGAAGGGTCCCAGGTTCAATTCCCGTCAAGGGCATGTATCTTGGTTGTGGGCACAAACCCAGTTGGGGGTGTGCAGGAGGCGGCTGATTGATGTCTCTCTCTCTTGTTGATATTTCTATCTCCCTTCCTCTCTGTAAAAAAATCAATAAAATATACATAAAGGAAAAAAACATCTTCAAGAGAGAATCATAAATACATACATAAATACATAATATGGACCTCATCCTGGGTGGCTCAATTGGTGGGAGCATTGCTGCAACAAAAGGTCGCCAGGTCAATGCCCGATCAGGGCGCATGCCCAGGTTATAGGTCAGTCCCTGGTTGGGGCGTGTGTGGGAGGCAACAGATATTGCCCTCTGTCTCCCTCCCTAAGATCAATAAAATAAACTTAAAAATAAAAAGGACCTCAGAGGACACTGAAGACCACCTCTCCTGAGGCCCTCTTCCCGTTCAGCTGTCCCCAACTCCCGGGGGTGGAGGTGGAGGTGGGTGGCCTGTGCCTCAGGGGAGCAGCACTGACCACAGACGGGCGCCATGAGTGGCCCACAGGCCCCACGCAGTACGCAGCATGTGTCATGCGTGCTCTGAGGCCCCACTCCCACTCCTAATGTCAGCCTCAAACTGTGAGCACAGGTAGACAGGAGTTCCTGAGGAGGAAGGAACTTCCGCTCCGTCTGCTCGTGTGGAGCTGAGGATGAAGCCGTGCTAAAATGTGGCGCGGGTTCGGGCCGCCAACACTGCCCGGGAGGAGCGACGGGCTCCCGAGCAGAGGCCACGGGCTGCTGCCAGGGCCTCCCGTGCCTTCCGCTACCCGGCGCGGCAGGGCATTTTCTTTCCACGTGAAACCGCTGCCCCTCACGGCGGCTCCTGCCCGGGGTGAACTCAGATGCGATGGCTCGTTCAGCAGAGCAACGTCCTGCATGTGAGAGTGAGTGTGTCTGGCCTGGCCGTGGCGTTAGCTGCCCGATGGGCTTCACAGGACTGGGCTCTACCTTTTACGCTCCCTCTCCCCCTGTAAACCAAGCAGCCCCCCGCCTTTCTGCTTCCCGCACAGAGCCACCGCCCGAGGGCTCTTTCCTGCCTGAGGCCCGGAGAGGCTGAGGAGGGAGGATGGATGGGCTGGAGGATGGATGGACGGAGGATGGATGGGCCAGGCTGGGGAAAGCAGCACATCGCCAAGGGGAAGGGCTGTTGTTGGGGAGCAGGGAGGCCACGAGGGACGAGGGGTGGTGAGTGGTGCCGGAGGCAGTGACAGCCGGGAGGGGTTTGTTGCTGATACCCCTCTCCCCCCACCACCGCGATGAGGGAGAGAACGGGAGGCATGCTGGGAAGACATGGTTCTTTATAAATAGAAGGCTCATCTCATCAGCTCCTCGTTAGAAAAATACACAAGCCCTGCAACAGACCCTCTGCGTGAAAGAAGTCAGGCTGCTTCCGACTCCTCATGGGAGGCTCTGCGCCTCGGACTCCGGAGGAAGCCCTCCCGGGGCCCGGCTGCAGGGCAGGCCGCTCTGCTCAGGCCGGTGGACAGTGCCCGCCTCCCAGACACTTCGGCGCCCGGCGGGGACAGGACAAGCCCGTGGGAAGTGGGGAGAAATCCCTGCTTCTGCCCCCGCTGTGATCTCAAAGCCATGACCACGCTCTCCAGTTCCCTCTGCTCAGTGTGTGGCCGGGGCCCGAAGGGTGACCAGTCCAAGGCCCACCAGAGCAGACAGCGGAGGCCCCGCTGGGACACGGGGCTGCAGGCACGGGGTGGGCACGGCCTGCAGGGATACGACTTCCTCCTCGGAGAAACCGCAGCGCCTGAGCAGAGCCTCACCGGCACTGGACTGCCAGCTGCTCCCGGAGCCAGGCCCCTGGCGGGCTTCCCTGCCTCTGAGTGCCCAGCCCCTGCAGGCAGCAGGGATGCCACTCCTCCCGGGGACATGGTTGACCCTGGTGTCCAGGTCTGGAGAGTGTCCCTGCACACCCTCCGGGGGGCTCGCTGCGGCCGGCTCCTGGTCAGCGCCCCCGGCTGTCCGGGCTGAGCGGGAAGGCCCGGCCACTGACAACCCACGCGAGGGGGGCTCGCGCCGGCTCCTGCTGCTCCCTCGGCAAGCTGCTGGCCGGCGTGCTGGCGTCGCCCACAGGTCTCGGTGGAGGGGCCTTCCTCAGGGCGGGGACAGGCCGTCCCATTTACTCGAGGGATGAGCCCTAAGTAGGGAGGGAAAGGGGAAGTCACCGGGGGCGGCATGCCAGCCTGTGCGCTGTGCCACTCTCCGAAACCAGCGGTCCACAGCTCCTGCTGCCTGGGCCGCAGCTCCCGGCGGGTGAAGCTACGGGAGGACGGGCAGCCCCGTGGCAGGGGAGTGGGTCCCGCGGTCAGTTTTCCCTGTTCTCACCCATAAACCTGCCTGCCCCACCCCACCCCCCGCCCCGGCAGGACTAAGCAATGCGTTGGGAAATGGAGAGGCCTCTTTAAGGCACACCTGCACCAGCGGGCGCAGCGGGCGGCCTGCGAAGCTGGCTCCTGAGAGTGTCCCATGGTTCTCAACATGCCCAGGTTCGAGGTGCCACTCAGGCAGGACTAAACGCCAGAATGCGTCACGTTTGCAAATGCCACAGCGCAGCTGGACTCGGAGCCCCGAGTCCTGAAAGCCGAGCCAGACTGGGGGCTCCTGGGGCCCCTCCCGGCACACCAGCCACCACCACGTGGCGGCACCCAAGAAAAGCTCCGGGACCTGAGACTCCCGGGACGCGGTGGGCGACAGGAGGTGGGGAAGCCGAGAGAAAGCTCTCGGGAACCCAGAGGGCTCTCTCCAGCGGGGCCAGGGGCACCGGCCCTGAAAAGCAGGCCTCCGAGCCCGGGCGTAACCACGACGGCATTTTACCCCCGCTCGCCGCCCGGACACTCCGCAGCCTCGGGGGGCTCCTGGGCCAGAGCTGCCCTTCTGGTCCTTTTCGCCGAAGCCGGCGCCTCCTCTGCGGCCTGGGGAGAGCGGACAGTCAGCGGAGACAGACAGAGCGGGCGGCCCAGCTCCCCTCCCCACCCGCACACAGGCAGGTTCCCCCTTTTCCCCCCGCCCCCCGCCATGCCGGCTGGCCCACCGCGTTCCCCCTCTTCGGCGGGCTGGCCGCCCCTCGGCCCTCTGTGTGTGTGTCTTGGTTGCGCAGGAGTTCCTCCGTGATTCCCAGGGACTCGGCCACCTGCGGGACACGGTGCAGGGATGAGCGCCTGCCTCCGGGTCTGCACTGCGAGCCGTCCGGCGGGAAAGGGAGGTCAGTGTGCGGCGGAAGAGCCGCGGAGACATGTCGCTCCCAGAGCCAGAGCCGTGCGCTAGCAGGGCGGGAGGCACCGGCAGGGCATGTAATAAAATTCACACTCTCCTTAGTGTCACCACCAGCTTAGGGACGTTTGTCTGCTACCTCGCTGCTGCCTTGGCCCCGGGCCTCCGTTTTGAATTCCCACTGGCGCTTCAGAAAAAGAATCCTGCCTATTCCGGAGCCACATCTTCCCAGTCGGTGGCCGGGACGTGGGTTTGGGGGGTTGGGAGCCGGAGCCAGACTCTAGCTTCTCTCAGCCTGGCTGGCCCTGGCAGCTCCCCAGGGGGGGCCCCCAGCCGCTTGAGGGCTGTGTGTGGGGATCACGCAGGCTCCCCGGGTGAAGCAGAGGTGTGAAGGTCACCGAGCACAGCTGTCAGTCAGCATTTACACATGGGGAGCATACCAAGAGCAGGAGGGGGGGCAGGGAGGCAGGGGCAGACTGCGGTCAGCGGAGCGGCCAGGGCCGGCGAGGTTAGCATCCAGCGACCTTTCGGCCGGTGTGGGACTCAGTGGGTCAGTGACCGGCTCAGGGGCATGGCGGCGGGAAGAGGGGATTCTCCCTGATGGACGCAGGAAGAGGCCTCTGACCACACGGCACGTGCTCCTCGCAGCAAAGGCTTGTGTCCAAAGGAAATCAAACCAGGACTTTTCAAAATATTTCTATCAAAAACTAACAAACAGCCGAGACCGGTTTGGCTCAGTGGATAGAGCGTCGGCTTGCGGACTGAAAGGTCCCAGGTTCGATTCCGATTGGGGGCATGTACCTTGCTTGCAGGCACATCTCCAGTGGGGAACGTGCAGGAGGCAGCTGATCTATGTCTCTCTCTCTCATCGATGTTTCTGACTTTCTATCCCTCTCTCTTCCTCTCTGTAAAAAATCAATAAAATATATTTAAAAAACAAACAAACAAACGAGCAGAAACACACACAAAAGCAGGAAAAAACAAACCAAACCAAATGCATTTCTGTCAAGGACCCAATATAGCTCAAGGCAATGACATTGAGATGAGAAAGTTGTTAAAACAACAAGGACCTCCAGGCTGTGTGTAACCCAAAATCTACCTAATGAAGGACCCTATGGACCCCATTAACCCCCCATTAACCGAGGCCTTGACTCTGACAGCGAGAGGAGGAGGGTCATGGGGTCATGGCGGCTGGGGCTGGACTTTGGGAGCTTATCTGCATTTCCATTGCTGGAAAAGTGACAGAGCAGCCCTGGCCCACGTCACCATGGACACACACACACACACACACACACACACATACGCGTGCGCGCCCTCCTTGGAACGCCCTTCCTCCCTGGCAGAGCGCTTCCGGCGGGACCCTTACCTCGGGGTCCTTTATTTCCAGGGGCTCCCGAGAACGCGGGCTGGGGTGGCGGAGGTAATCCTGACACATCTGTTTAACTGCCCGATGCAGCTCCTCAAACTCCTTGTACACGGCTGGAAACAGCGGCTGCGCTGGAGGGCCTTTCTCAACCTAAGAGAAGAGGAAAATGACCAGCGTGGTTACCCCGGGCAACGAGAGGGAAAATGCAGAGGCTGGAGGGAAGAGGCCTGTCCCGGGCAGGTGCTCCCCTCACGGCCCAGGAGAGCCGGTGGGCCAGCCCTGCGCCTGCAGGGCTCAGCAGAGGGGCTGGGAGCGAAGGAGAAGGAGACACAGAAGGCCGAGGAGGGCGTTGCTCCGGGCCGGCAGGCAGGCCTCCTTTCCCCGGCCTGGGCACAGCATCAGAGTGGGCTCACCGGGGCCCAGAGCCCGGCGTGGAGGAGCCCCGCGTGGGAGTCCAGAGCGGAGGAAGCCAGTGAGGGGGGTGTAGACAGCGTCTGGGAAGGCACAGGGGCATTTCTTTAGTTATTGTCAGCTGAACCCAAGGCGACAGGCAGAGGCGAGTCTGGGTTACACATCTTGCCAAGGCGGCGGATGCGTTATCAGTACTGACTTCTTAACTCTGCCCAGGTGTTGGGAGAGGGCTGATCTGTAAATCCAGTCTAGCATCGGGAATGAGAGAATAAATAGCCACCCAAGCTCCTTTTTGGTGAAACCCCTTGTACTTTGGAATACAAAGAAACACGCTGGCTGGGCTCTGGGTCCCTATCTCTCCATCAAAAGAGAATGGTGGTCCCATCTGGTCCCAGCCTTTTCTTTTCATTTTGTGTCTTGTCTCTTTCTTTCTTTTATTTCTCAATCCTCAGCCGCCTCCACTCAGAACCGGTTCATCTCTCTCTCTCTCTCTCTCTCTCTCTCTCTCTTTCTTTTTTTAAAATATATTTTATTAATTTTTTTTTACAGAGAGGGAGAGGGATAGAGAGCTAGAAACATCAATGAGAGAGAAACATCGATCAGCTGCCTCTTGCACACTTCCTACTGGGGATGTGCCGGAAACCAAGGTACATGCCCTTGACCGGAATTGAACCCGGGACCTTTTAGTCCGCAGGCCGACGCTCTTATCCACTGAGCCAAATAGGTTTTGGCATGGTTCATCTCTCTTTCTGTGCTGGACACGGAAAAGGGAGATCCCCGCCATATCTGGCCCCACGCCATAGGAGGGGGTGGGGTGGGGGGTGGGGCCGTGTGCTGCCAGGGTTTGCTGCGACCCCTCGGTGCCTCCCACAGAAGCTAAGGCTGCCCGGGAGGGAGACCTGGCCTCCGGCAGCCCCGGCAGCTCACCAGCTCTGTCCGGAGGGCAAGGCCTGCCGCAGGCCTGGCTCCTGACCTAACCGTGGAGGACGCCTTTCTAAGTCACCCCCCACTCCCCCAGACCGGCCAGGAGCACTCGCCTTCTTCAGAAGAAACTCACACACGGTCACGGCCTGGGCCAGCCGGGGCAGCGCCAGCTCCACCAGCTCCTCGGGCGCGCACTGCTGGAGAACCTGCCGGGAGAGAGCCTGGCGTTGCTGAGAGCCACAGGAACCTATTCGCCACAGGCCGGCGCAGCGGAGAACAGAAACGGTTTTGAGAAAGCTCCCCCACATCTCAGAGAGGAAGCCACTCCACCAGCAACGCTATGCGTTACGGACTCTCCTGCTGGTCCCCAGGAACAAAACCCTGAGATCCACCTGGGCTCCGAGTCTGACTCCCCGCAGCCCCGAGCACGGAGTGGAGCGGGTTCTGGGTAAGGACGTGGTGACAGGCAGACAGACACGCACCTTCTCTCCAGGGCTCCGGGCTCACCAGCCTGCGACCAAAGGGCACAGAAGTCCCCAGGCAGCCAGGCCGGACCCTCCAGATCACTGGTGGGAGGACGGGACCAGGGACAGGCAGGCCGGACCCACCAGAGCACCGGTGGGAGGACGGGACCAGGGACAGGCAGGCCGGACCCAGCAGAGCACCGGTGGGAGGACGGGACCAGGGACAGGCAGGCAGGACCCAGCAGAGCACCGGTGGGAGGACGGGACCAGGGACAGGCAGGCAGGGCGGGGGAGCATCTAGGAGGCAGCGGGGAGGGTGCAGTCCCAGGGCTGAGTGGCCGCTGGAATGGGGAGGCTGTGAGGGAAAGGAGAGCCATGGGCGTTCTGGGCAGATCACAGGCAGCAGAGAAGCTGAGGCCTCTGACCGCACCCTGACTCGCAGCTGTGGGGTGTCTGAAATCGAGGCTGAGTCGCCAGAGGTCCGAACAGACAGCCTGGACACGGCCGTGGGAGCCAGGAGGGGAGCGTGGGCTGATGGACGAGGTGGACATGGGAGCACGGACCAGGTCCGCCAGGGCAGCAATGAGGTGGCGGGAAGCGGAGAGCCCTCGAGAACAGGGACCAGCTGGCTCCCAGGTGTGGGTGGGGACTGCGGTGGCCTTACCACACCCGGCTGCAGCAGCCAGGCCCCTCCTCCCTCTGGCCACTGTCCCTGCAGGGGCAGCTGGCATCTTCCCCCAGAGTGGGGTGTCTCGGGCACACGGTCCCCTCCACCCCCAGGACAGGCCTGGTCCGGGCAGGCAGCAGCGTGTCCTCCAGCGCCGGTCTAAGGGCCTCTCTGCGAGTCAGCGGGGGTCAGCGGGCCCAGCTTCCCAGCCAGCGCGCTCACTGCCAAGCACCACCGTGGGGGAGTCCCCGCCACACTGCGCGGGGCCTGTGGGAGGTGTAGCCTCCGGAGGCTCAGCTCCTCGCGGTTAAGCCGGGGTGACCCCCTCACCGAACAGCAGAGGAGCACACAGCAACGCGGCCCGAGCGAGGCCCGGCCAGGGCTGGGTGCGCGGAGGGCCTGCCAGCGGGTGGAGGCTGATGTGACTCCAGTGAGGGGGTCAAGCCCAGGACCACCTCCCCCCCTTCTCCTCAACGCGAGTCACCGGACTAATGAGCAAGCCCCCCGCCTCCCCCCCAGCCACACACAGGCTCACATTCCCACTGGGACCCTGACCTTGCGGAGCTTTCCAGGAAACTCACTTCCTGGGGAACCACTTCCTCCCCTGCGCGTGGAGCTGGCTGACCTCGTGCTCTCTGGCTGGCTCTCACTTCCCTAAGGCGGTGGTGGGCACACTCCTTCGTCACAGAGCCAAACAGCAACAGGACAACCACTGAAATTTCTTTGGAGAGCCAGATTTTTTAAACTTAAACTTCTTCTAATGCCACTTCTTCAAATAGACTTGCCCAGGCCATGGTATTTTGGGGAAGAGCCACATTCAAGGAGCCAAAGAGCCGCATGTGGCTCTCGAGCCGCGGTTTGCCGACCACTGCCCTAAGACATCCAACCATCGGCCGTGACCAGGCAGATACTTGCATCCTGGCCAAAGGCAACTTGATTGAGTCCCACTTTTCCCAGCCAGTCCAGCTAAATTCAGTGCGCCGCCCGTGCTGGTGTGGCTCAGTGGATAGAGCGCCGGCCTGCATACTGAAGGGTCCCGGGTTTGATTCTGGTGAAGGGCACATGCCCCAGTTGTGGGCTCCATCCCTGGTGTGGGGTGTGCAGGAGGCAGCTGATCCAGGATTTTTTCATCATGAATGTTTCTATATCTCCCTCTCCTTTCCTCTCTGCAATCAATAAAGATATTTTTTAAAAAGAAAATAAAGAGCAGAGACCGGTTTGGATCAGTGGATAGAGCGTCGGCTTGTGGACTGAAAGGTCCCAGGTTCGATTCCGGTCGGGGGCATGTACCTTGCTTGCGGGCACATCTCCACAGTGGGGCGTGCAGGAGGCGGCTGATCTATGTCTCTCATCGATGTTTCTGACTTTCTATCTCTCTCCCTTTCTCTCTGTAAAAAATCAATAAAATATACAAAAAAAAAAAAAAAGAAAGAAACTCAGCCGAAACTGGTTTGGCTCAGTGGATAGAGCGTCGGCCTGTGGACTGAAGGGTCCCAGGTTCGATTCCAGTCAAGGGCATGTACCTTGGTTGTGGGCACATCCCCAGTGGGGGGTCGTGCAGGAGGCGGCTGATCGATGTCTCTCTCTCATCGATGCTTTTATATCTTGCAACTTATTACAACAACAACCAAAACTACTTCTGTTGTTTTCTAAATGACTTCCCTGAAAACACGGGTTATAATTTCCCCAAACGTGTAAGGCAGGCAGCTCTGGCTGCAGGTAAGACACTCTGGTCAGCTCAAACAGAAAACCTGCGTTAACTGCGTGCCTCGGGCAAGGACACGCCAGGGAAGCGCACACCATCTGGGGATTCTGCTTCCACATTCAGAAGCCCGAGAGCGAACTGTCACAGCCCACGCCAGCCAGGTTTCACAGCGGAGGAGCGACGTACCTCCTGGAGCCCGGCTCTGCTCCTGGCAGCTCGGCTCTGGCCCTCGGGGGCCGGGGAGCTACCCCGCTCCGGTCCTGGGTGTCTCTCCGATTCCCCGAGGGCCGAGTAACGTCCAGCTGCAGGTTCTGATACCGACGCCTCCTCCGCTTCCACAGACGGACCGTTCTAGATGGCGTTGGGAGGGGCAACAAGGGGACAGAACGTGCCCAGGTGTCACTGCCAATGCCCCGGAGCCACCCGTGGGCCGCTGCCCCCAATCCCTTTCCCAGGACACGCTGCCAGCTGGAGGGCGCTGCGCGCAGCCTCATGCCCACTTCAGAGGAACTGGCTGCCCCCGCCACGCTGTGCCAGACAAAGACACCTCCCTTCCCTGGCAGCGGGCCCACAAGCTGGGGGAGGGGGGGCGCGGAGAGGGGGTCTCAGATCCCCCAACGCGAGGACTTGGTTCTGCTGGAGCCTTGGCCTGACCCCCTCAAACATAACAGCCGCTTTAAGGAGGACAGCAACAAGGACACTGCCGCCGGACAGCGTCCTTACCTGCGGGCCATCCCGAGCCGACGGGGTCCCCTCGGCTCTCAGAGGCGCCGGTGCACTCGGCCCCGGGGACGGCGCGCTCTCCCCGGCTCCCTCAGACGGCTGCGGCTCCGGCGGGGGCTGGCCGTGGCCCGGCTGCAGCTTAAAGTGCCGGGCCAGCCCCCCCTTCCCGATGTACGACTTCCCGCACGCCGGACACCGGAAGGCCCGGGGCCGCAGGCAGCCGCTCGGCCAGTCGAAGAGCGCCTGCTTGTCCCTCCGCTCCTCCTCCTCTTCCGCACTCAGCTCCGCATAATCGTCCGAGTCGGAGGGGTGGCTGTCGGCCAGGTCCTCCATCCTTATGAATTTATAATCTCTGGCTTTATGCTTGGGAGGTCGGGATACCCGCCCGGAACGTGTTTTCACTTTTAAAGACTTCCGCAGTTTCTCAGTGTGCTTTGTATGCAAGTTGGAAATAAATAAACTCGCCGAACTGGATGCCACAGAGGTTACCGCTGGCGGGTCGGAGGCTGCCCGCGGGGCCGGTGGGGTGCCGGGTCCAGCTGGAGCCTGGGTGGCCACGAGTCTCACCGCAGGGACCGGCTGGAGGGCGGGCAGCGGCCTCTGGAGCAGCAGCTGGACAGGAGGCTGCGGCCGGGCGCTCAGGAGGGGCTGTGCCCTGAGCAGCCGGGGGCTGGCGATGCTGAGCCCCAGCACGCGGCAGTGCCTTCCGGGGGGCTGGCTCAGCCGGGCTGTCCTGGGATGGACGGTGGCCAGTGGGGGCTTCGGCCTTTCCTGACCTTTCGTTTCTCCAGAGGTCACGGTGACACAGATGGCTTCCAGTTGCTTAAAGAGAAAAGAAGCATTTAGCTTATCACTGTTTCTGCAATTCTGCGCTCATCTTAAACCCTCCACTGACATTTCTCTACATTATACAATGCACCCCGGCCGCGGTGGCTGAGTTGGTTGGGTGTTGTCACATGCAACCGAAAGGCTGCCGGTTCAATTCCCGGGCAGGGTGCATGCAGGGGTTCTGGGCTTGATCCTTGGTCGGGAGTGTGAAAGAGGCAACCAATCAATGTTTAAGTCTCTTTCTGATGTTTCTGTCTTTCTCTTTCCCTCCCTCTCTCTCTAATTATCAATAAAAATTCTTTAAAAATATAAAATTATGCCTTACCATCATGGCTCAGTGGTTCAGCAGTGACCTATAAATCAGGAGGTCAAGGTTCAATTCCATCAGGGCACATGCCCAGGTTGCGGGCTCCATTCCCAGGTTGCAGGCCCGGGCCCCATTCCCAGGGAGGGGCAGGAGGCAGCCAATCAATGATTCTGTCTCATCATTGACATTTCTCTCTCTTTCCCTCTTCCTTCCTCTCTGAAATCAATAAAAATGTATGAAAAAATCAATAACATTATAAAATGCATCTCAGGTATATAAAAGTCTACGTAACATAGGGTGTCCCAAAAAATGTATACACACATTTTGAATAATTATCAAAGCAGTGCTTATTCAAATGCATTTCATTTTTGAAATTGAGCTGTAGTTTTGGGGCAGCCTGCATACCTGTACTGTTTATAGTGATGTTTCTGAACCTTTCTGACCACACCAAGTGATACATTTGGTCACACCCATAGGTTAGTGTGGAAACATTTGCACACATCCTACCTCATAAAGAGGGAATATGCTAATTGACCTCATACTGTTGCAAAGATGGTGGCACCCACAGCCAATGAGTGGATATGCTAATTGACTGTCCCATCCTCAAAGATGGCGGCACCCACAGCCAATAAGGAGGGAATATGCTAATTGATTGCCACACCCTCAAAGATAGCAGCACCCATAGCCACAAGATGGCAGTGCCCAGGCCCATCAGCCCCGCCAGGACAACAGGTACATGGCCACTCTGTGCATCTGCCTCCAGAGTCCCCCAGTCCCCTCATCTCCCCAGTCCCCCAGTGCCGGACCAAGGTGCAGGCAAGCCTCAGATGGCAGCTGCCCAGCCGCCCAGGGCCACTCGAGGCTCAGGTAACCAGGGCCAGCCGAGGATTGCACTGCCGGCAGTGGCAGCAGCAGAGGTGGGATGGAGTGTTGCCACCCTTGAGGTCTCCCGGACTGGGAGAGCGGGCAGGCTGAACTGAGGGACCCCCCTCCAGTGCATGAATTCTCACGCACCGGGCCTCTAGTAAATAACAGAAGTGCGTGCGCCAAACCCTATAATTTCAGAACTACCACAGTACAAAAACGGCCTAAATGTTTTAATCTGCTATGGACACTGGTTTACCATGTGTGCATCACACGGGATACTTGGTTACATGCTCGTTTCATTTAGCGGACTTTCTAAACGTAAGCAAAGCCCCGCCTGCCGACCTGGAGGAGGGGGTAGTCCCCCTGCGCGGCCTCAAGTCACCTGCAGACTAGCCCAATCGGGACCTCCTGCCCCGAAATCTGAACTCTCAACTGCTCCACTGCCCATTCTGAAGGCAGAGAGGTTCCCTAAGGAATGCGGGCAGGGAAGCAATGCCACCCGCCCCGTGGTGCACAGGTGCAGTGGCGAGGCAGGGGCCGTGCCGCCCAGAGCGGGTGGCTTCCCGGAAGAGATGACTGTGGGGGGCGGGGACCGGAGGCTGAGTAGGATTTCTGTAGGTGGAAAGGCGTGCTAGGTGTCAGAGAAACAGGGCCGGCTAATAGAGAGCCAGCAGTGTTTCTACGGGGCAGGAACGGGAGGGACGGGAACAGCCTGACCCACGGAGGGGTGTGTGTGTGTGTGTGTGTTCACTGGGTCTGTGCCTTTGGATCCACCCCACCCCGCAGGGAACCACCTTCTCTAAATGCACCCCCGCCCCCAGCAGGCCACTCTTCTTCCCCATTTTCAACTGCACGCCCTTCCCAATCTAGTGCAAATTCCACCTCTTCCACAAATCGCTTCTGACCCCTCCGCCAGGAAGCTTTCTCTAATGCCTCTAGCTTTCTTTTCTTTACATGTTTTTATTGCTTTGAGAGAGAGAGAAAGGGAGAGGGATAGAGAGAGAAACATGTGCCCTGACCGGGAACCGATCCGGGGACTTCTTGGTTCATAAGTTGACGCTCAACCACTGAGCAACAGCGGCCATGTGCCTGCAGCCTTCTGACTGTGACGAGAAGTCAGGAGCCCTGTTTCACCTCCCTGGTTAGATTAGCACCTCCTTAGGGGCAAGGGGCACAAATTGTTTGCCTCCGGGGCACAGCTGGCGCTCAAAGAGTATGCGCTGAATAGGCCGCACAAGTACATTATTGTGATTTCAGGCAGCATTTATATCCTCCCTTGGAATATGAATGTTTACTGCATACAGCACTATTATATTTAAAATATTTTTTCTTAGAATATTAAAAAACATTTAAAAAGGATTTTTAAAAAACCCCACACACACACAGAATTTACCTCCTCCCTATTAGGTGAGCTACAGAACACAGTCGTGCCTCCTCACTCTAGCAGTTTGCTTTCATTTGGTGGAAAATGTCATTTTTTTTTAATATATATATTTTATTGATTTTTCTTTTTTACAGAGAGGAAGGGAGAGAAATAGAGTTAGAAACAACGATGGGAGAGAAACATCGATCAGCTGCCTCCTGCATGCTCCCCACTGAGGATGTGCCCACAACCAAGGTACATGCCCTTGACCGGAATCGAACCTGGGACCCTTCAGTCCACTGGCCATCGCTCTATCCACTGAGCCAAACCGGTTAGGGCGGAAATGTCATTTTTGGACTCTTTCCTAAGTTGTCATACCAAACCCAAAAAGCGGTGGCCACATTCAACAGGCCCTGGAGTGCAGCCACACTTGGAGGGGGGGGGGGGCCCGGG
>PVJN01034753.1:0-22561 GCA_004026805.1 Lasiurus borealis | reverse complement strand
GTGCGGCTTCTTGGGCAGGTTGAAGATCTGCTCGCCGGGGTCGGGGGGCGGGATGGCGTCCTGGCCCTGCCGGGCCTCCACGGGGTCGTACTCCTTGCCGTCGTAGTTGGCGTCGTAGAACTTCTTGAACCACTGGATGAAGTCCAGGTTGTCCTGGAAACGCCCCTTCACCAGCTTCTCCACCGGAATCACCTGCAACGGGAGACGCGCTGAGTCAGCGGCCCGGGGCTCGCTGTGGTGGGTGCAGGGGCAGCGGCCCCTCCGCGGAACTGTTCCCGCATGTCTGCCCCCCCCCACCCCCCCAACCCCCCGCTTCTTAGCCAGCCCTAATCGAGAATTCATTTCTCACGTATTGAAAAACACACACACCTACAATGTTGTAGTTGGGCCCAGCTGGCGCGGCTCAGTGGCTGAGCTTTGACCTCTGAACCAGGGGGTCACAGTTTGATTCCTAGTCAGGGCACCTGCCTGGGTTGCAGGCTCCATCCCCAGTGGGGTGCGTGCAGGAGGCAGCCGATCCAAGGTTCTCTCTCATCACTGATGTTTCTCTCTCTCTCTCTCTCTCCCCCACCCCGCTCCCTTCTCTGAAATCAGTAAAAATCTATTTAAAAATACTGTAGTTGGTATTCTTGGAATTACTTAACATTTCTGAACAACCTGACAAAACCAGGAATTCCCTCAGCCAATAGGGGCCGATCCTCGTTGTAGAGTGCTTATTGCCAGAGCACCTCCTCCAATCACAGGCCTGGGATGTGCTGTTTCAGACTGATGGGTTTTCCTTATTTCCTTGCAGCACTGGGTCCAGAATGAACGCTTGAAAGGATTGTAGCTACTGGAGAGTGTGAACAGACTCAAATCACTGCAAGCACACACCGGCCTCAGGGTCCAAGAGGGCCTGCACAGGGCCTGCTAAGACTGCAGAGCGAGAGGCATCAGAACAACTGACCACGCAGTGCAGGGCCCAGTGATTGTGGGGGTGCACAGGAAGAGCAGAGGAAGGAACGGGGCTGGTTAGGGGGGGTCACAGAATGCAGCCTGAGGAGGTGCAAGCATTAAACTCCACTTCTGAGACAACCTCAGCTCTTCCTTTCCTATCGGCCACCTACAGACCAGGCACTCCCTTCAGAGCTCGCCGGAGCCCGGGTGCTCGGCCAGGAAGTGTGGGGTGTGATCGCTTCGCCCCGTGCTGGGGCACCTACGTCTACAGGGAGATGGAAGGTGCGAACTGGTCCAAACTGCACCCGCTCCCAGAGTCTTCCTGCCCCACCTGTGGTGGGAGCACCAGCTGAGCGTGAGCCCCGAGAGCGAGAAAGCTGGGGGGCGAGTCCGGTTGTGTGGACGCATATGTGTGAGTGTGAATTCAGAGAAACCCAGCAAGCCCAACTGGGGTGCACACAATCCCTCCGCCAGAGATCACAGTGCTGCTGCCCAGGAGACCAGCGGGGACTGTCTAAACTACTTTCAGCAGGACGCGCCACGTCAGGAGAGATGTGCCATTTAAAATGGAGAGAGACCTCAAAGGTGCCTGGCACACTGAAAGAGAAAAAGGAACCGCAGCATTTTAGGGCATCCGTTACGCTCAGTCATTAGCAGAACAGTTTCAGGGAATTACATGATAATTTCAAAGTATGCAGCTGAAACAGAAAGGAAGTCAAGTACAGGACAAACACAGAGAAGCAAGCTTCTGCAGGAGCCGCATTTTGCAAGAAGGCTCCTCCGGTGATGGAGACTCGATGCCGACGCTCTCCTCTCCCCAGACCTCAGGCACTTAGCGGACTGTTCCTGGTGCCACTTACACATTTTCATGTCCCTGATTTATAGGTTTGGTTTGTGCTGCTATGGATCGTTTCAGAAGGTGCCTTCTTCACGCAGAAGCCCTTTAAGTGAACTCGCTGTGGATTTTGCTTCCTGCCGAACAGGAACACTGACGAACAGACTGAGATGGTGGTGCCTTCTGGCCATGCAAGGAGGCTCTCCCTCCGCTGGCTTAACTCTGCTCCCCACAAAGTGAAGACGCGGGCAAAGTGCACAGGGCCGCGTCTCTCAAGGGCCTCATCTTTAGAACTCTTTTTAAAAATATATTTTATTGATTTTTTACAGAGAGGAAGGGAGAGGGATAGAGAGTTAGAAACATCAATCAGCTGCCTCCTGCACACCCCCTACTGGGGATGTGCTTGCAACCAAGGTACATGCCCTTGACCGGAATCGAACCTGGGACCTTTCAGTCCGCAGGCCAACGCTCTATCCACTGAGCCAAACCGGTTTCGGCCAATCTTCAGTCGTCTGCTCTGTGTGTCTGTGCTTCTGGAGAGCTAGCAGCCCTGGCCGGTTAGAGAGCTCGCTCCATCAATGAGCCTAAAAAGGGGGTTTCTTTCAGACCGGAAGCAGCTGCTGAAAAATGAGAGACGATGTGGGGGATGCTGCTGATAAGGAAGGGGGACCCGGACAGCCTGGTTCTGAAGGCGCTAACTGGACAGTAACCTCAGGAAAGGACATAAAAACGAAGCTGAAGCGCATTCAGAAGGTTAAGATGTTAAAGAGAATATGTTTTGAAATGAAAATTCTGGGAAAATGAAAACTAAGATTTTAATAATGGATAAGAATGTCTTTATTTAGAAAGGTATTGATTGCATTAAATTGAAAATATCTTCAACTTGCCAAACCTTTCTCTTTTCCTTTATTTAACTTCTACTTCTTAATAACCCAGGACTTTAGTTTTTATTTCCGTAGCCTATTTATTGCTGTTATCTATGCACAGAAAAGTTTTCCATTTCTCCCCTGCTGGCTTATTTATTTTTTCTTATTCAAAATTAATTTCTTTCCGAGCCTGTTCCCTCTAAGAAGCACTCCTAAGGGAATAACAAGGGCTGCATGTGTATATGAATGGAGGAAACGTACAGAAAACATGGACTTTAGCAATCGTCCTTCAATGTGTGTGTGTGTGATCCAGTCTACCTCCATTTGTATCACTCTAGGACAACATTTAAAAATGCAAAGGGGAAAAAAAGGACAATCTATGGACATGGACGGAGAATATGCATGTGTATACCGGGCTGGGCATTTTCACACATTTCCTCACTTGAACTTCATATACTAGGTGTACCGGTTAATAATGCGGATTTTGTATCAAAGAAAACACGCTAATTTCAAGAGAAACATCACAAGTGCTTTTTTTCAAAGTAATGTCCATCGCTAGCTACACATTTCCCCATCTTTCAGGTAATTTGTGGATAATGTCCCAGTAGAACTTTTCTTGTTTTGAGGCAAACCACTTAGAGACCCCATTTTCCACTTCTTTGTACATTTTGAAGTGCTGCTCAGAAAGTGTGGGTGCCATCGATCGGAGCAAGTGGGCATCTGAAGGAGCAATCTGAAGGTCTGGTGAATTTGGTGGGTGGGTTAATACTTCCCAGGCAAGATCTTTTAATATGTCTTTAACTGGTTTTGAAGTGTGTGATGGTGCATTATCATGAAGCAAAATTACTTTGCTGTGTCTTCTGGAACATTCTGGTCATTTCACGATCAAAGAGTGGTTCAAATTGATTATTTGTTGTTGGTGGCAATTGGTATTAACGGTTTCATCTGGTTTTAGAAGCTCATCATACACCACAGCTTCCTGATCCCACCAAATGCAGAGCACTGTCTTCTTTCCAAAGCGATTTGGCCTTGCAGTTGATGTTGATGGTTGACCTGGATCAACCCGTGGTTTTGTGCGTTTGGGATTCTCAAAATAAATCCACTTTTCATCGCCAGTCACAATACTATGAAAAACGACTTTCTTTCGTGCCGTTGAAGCAACATTTTACTGACGACTTTTCGGTTTTTCCATTTGTCTTTTGTTCAGTTAGCGTGGCACCCATTTTCCTTCATTTAAAATCTCTCCCATTGCTTGTAAATGATTGCAAATTGTTTGCTGAGCAACATTTAATCTTTCTGCAAGTTGTTTTTGAGTTTCACACACATCCTCATTCAATAATGCTTGTAACTATTGGACTTCAAACTTTTTCGGTTGGCCTGGATGTTCTTTGTCTTTCACATCAAAATCATCACTTTTAAAGCCTTTAAACCATCTTGCGATGGAGCCTGTTTATCATATGTTTTCTGAAGTATACAATGATTTTCAGCAGCGCTTTTCTTCAAAAGAATGAATTAAAACTTCCCCCAAATGCACTTTTTCTGCCATGAAATTCAACATTTTTAAGTGTAAAAATATCTATGATGTTAACATAGAAAATTTGACATATGAAGTTTTGCAGCTTGCTGTCAATACAACTAAATAGCACACATATCAAATCGCCCATATATCAACATATGTGTAACTCCATCTATTGAAAAATATCTGCATTGTCAACCGGTACACCTAGTAATCACAGGGAACAGGGTTCAGCCCTATTTTATAGATGGGTAAACTGAGGCTCAGAGAATTCAAGTATAATTTGCTCAGCCCAGGTTGCTTCCACGGTCACCACTGGTTCTCCAAAGGAACAAAATACATAAGAACCACAGTGGCACCTGCAAACAAAAAACATCGGCTATTTGCGATGCAAAAGCAGAGAATCGAGTTTGGCGCTTGCAATTTCTATGAGGCTTTCAGGCTATTGGCTAATGTTTAGAAATCTCCTTCAATAAAAACCTCAAACAATGGGCATCTGGGGCAGGGCCCCGGCATATTAGCCTTTTATTATACAGGCTAATGCACAGGTCATAAAGCCCTATGCTTTGCACAGATCTCAACCTTCTGCTGAGAGAGCAACAGCTGTTCCAGTGATGTTCCCGGTACGTCTCCACACACAGTCAACGTGAAGGAGAGAAAGCGCACTGCACGGAGGTAGCCGGGGCCTCCTACCTTATCCACGTTCATCCGCTTGAAGGACGCCTGCAGCAGCTTGAAGTTGTGAATGTACTCGTGCTCCAGCTTCGCCTGGAACTTGACTTTCTTCAGACTGATGCAGCCGGGGAAGAGCATGTCCATGAACTGGCAGTAGGCCGCGCCTGGGGAGACGAGAAGAGCGTGGGCATGAGTCTCGCCATCCGTCCCCGGTGGCGTGGAGAATGCTGGGCAGGAGGGGCTGTCACTGCCTGCCGCCTCCCGGCCCTGTGCGCCCCTCCTACCCCCCGAGGCCCTCTGGTCCCCGGCCTGGGTGTGGGCAGGAAGGGATGGGGCCCGGTGCTCCTGCACTTGGCCATGGGGTGCTGGCACGGTGCCCACAGCATCGCCAGGGTCATGTCACTGAGCACCACCTCAGACCCTCATGTCAAGGGAACAGGGTAAAACAGCTCTGCCTGGCTGCCACCGGGAACAATAGGGCCCTGTTTTCCTTCATTGAGTTCCAAGTCATCCAAACACACACATGGAAGCTAAAGACAGCAGCGACTCGAACACAGGCCACAATTGAAGGGCTCATGAAATGGTAGCTCAGGAGGTACCCACAGGCCACGCCTTCATGTCAGTTCCCCAAGGGCAGGTGAAACGCTAACCAAGCATCGCACACAAGAGCTGGGCAGACCGCTCAGTCCAGCCCAGGCCCCGGGGCTCCCAGGTGACGTGGAGAAGGGCGACTCCTGATCAGGGAGTCAAAGTCACAAACACGCGCAGAGTCCCCAGAGGAAATGGCCATGGGAAAAGGTTCACCTGGAAGTCTCCGACTTTCTAACATGAACTTTAGATCATGACAATTTCACCGAGAAAATCCCGCCTGGTTATGTTGACTGACTCAGATATTCTTTAAAAAATTTTTTTATTAATTTATTACATGTATTCATATCTTCCCATTGCCGCCACCCCCCACCCCCCACCCCATGTCTTGTGTCCATTGGTTATGCTTATATGCATGGCTTCGGTTGATCTCCTATTGATTCAGATATTCTTTATGGCCAAGTCTCTCTTTTTAAAAAAATATATTTTATTGATTTTTACAGAGAGGAAGGGAGAGAGATAGAGTTAGAAACATCGATGAGAGAGAAACATCAATCAGCTGCCTCTTGCACATCCTCTACTGGGGATGTGCCCGCAACCAAGGTACATACTTTTGACCAGAATCGAACCTGGGACCCTTCAGTCCGCAGGCCGATGCTCTATCCACTGAGCCACACTGGTTTCGGCAGAATGATCCTCTCTCTTTGCCGAGGAGGACAGCGAAGGGGCGTTGCTGCTCTCCCCTCCACTTCCCGGGGTCTCGGGTGTGCTCCTGTGATGGCCGAGATGGCCTTTCTAGAACATGAGGGTTCCTTTCACCTTTGTATCAGGGTTTCTGTGCGAAGCCTTCATTCCTCAGGAGACTCCCCTTTACCTAGAAGAACCACCGGGTGTCCCATGTCAGGTGGCTGCTGAGCATCCTTTACTGGGTCAGGGATCCAAGGGATGAGGGAAGAGCTACACCAGGGCTCAGGCTAAGGCTGTTAGACAGGAAATGGCGGGCAACTCACTCCCGGGTGAGAGCACACAGAGAGGAGATGCAGGCCCCAACGAGTACGGCCTGCAGTCTCTACATCCGGGGTCTTCCCCTGAGATGCCGGGACCCTGTGCTAACTGGCCCATCTCTAGTCAAGCCGATGGGTTCTCTTTAAAACAAGACAAGAGAGAACAAGCCAAACAGAAACGTCAGGGGAGGGAAGAGAAACATCCTGACCGTGGCCGTGTTCACCAGGCAGCTACTCAGTTCTCCCTCTTGGAGCGCCACCAGATGGGAGTGAATTTCATCAGCCACCTTCACATTATTTTTAAAAAAATATATTTTACTGATTTGTTACAGAGAGGCAGGAAGAGGGATAGAGAGTTAGAAACAGCGATGGGAAAGAGACATTGATCAGTTGCCTCCTGTACACCTTCTACTGGGGATGTGCCCGCAACCAAGGTACATGCCCTTGACTGGAATCGAACCTGGGACCCTTCGGTCCGCAGGCTGACGCTCTATCCACTGAACCAAACCGATTAGGACCATCTTCACATTATTTTTAAAAAATGGAGGTTGTCTAAATATACAATTTCATTGCCTACTTTTTCAAGATTGCTCATTTTCGTAGAGTTAGCATAAATTTTACCTGCGCAGAGTCAGATATCTTTGGGTTCTTACAAAGAATCCACCAGATCGCTTACTACAAAACGTAAGAACAGCTCTTGAGAAAAACAACAACAGACTTAACAGAGGGAGGCAGAGAAAACCACTGTTTACGTTCTGGTATGGACTTTTTTTTTCTTTTTTTAAAAAAATTAACACACCATGATTCCCTTCCTGAGTCATATCATGTCCTTTACTGACCTTTTGAACGGGCTGATTTTTACACCATGCCTAGCAACCTTCCCAAACTAAGATTACAGAAATACTCACGTGCCTTTTCTTCAAATAGTTTTACCCTGACCTTCTGAACGCACGTGGAGCTCATTTCGGTCCCTGACAGGTATAAGGTGGTTGGGTCTATTTGTGCCGACTCCACAGGGAGTGGAAATGGGCAATTGGGCACCTTTCTACCCAAGTTGATGTTCCAGGCCCCGCCTCCTACTCTGGTAGCAAAAGTGGGCAGACACCTGCCCCTGCCTCCGCCCCCGTGGTAAACACACAGGCCTGGCACCTGGACTCTGCATCCGGGTGCTCACTGGGTCTCGGGGTCGGAGGGAGTGGCAGGAACACGCAGGGACCCCGGGAACGCAGTCCCGGTGGCAGCAGTGGGGTCTGGAGAACGGAAACAGCGACGCGGCACCGTGGCCCCCTCACCACTAGTCTGGGACACGAGGCAGGCTGTCCCGGCTCCTGAGCATCGTCTGGTTGCGGTCATTTTCTGGGTTTGGTTTCCCGCTGATGCTGCTTCCCACGGATGCTGCTACCCAATACCCTTCCTTTAAGTCAGGGGGGGGTGGGCTCCTTTCTTCCCACAGGGCCCGCAGGCATCTATAATGCCAGTCCAGGGCCACACAACATTATCCGCGGAAACATCAGCCGAATGTCCGGTCGAGCACTCCATGAGCTCACCCGATGGCTTGGCAGGCCGACCAGTGACCTCACGGCCGGAGAAGGCCGGACGCTCCCACCCTGCTTTCAGGCGTGTTCCGCTCAGGCTTGCCAGGATCGTGTTCTTCTCCTTTCAACCCAAAGGCCAACTGATAAGGGCAGCTGAGTGCTGAACACCATGATTTCACACATGACCTATACATACTTTTTCCACTGAGGAAACACAGTATCTTTCCTACAGATTCCGTTCCAAATACAGGCATTTTAAATCTTCCTAGATTTAAAATGTACTGCTATCGGGAGAATAATTTCCCCTTTCCTCCTAAATTTTCTTGAATTTTAGCATGCAGGTATCCTTTCCAATATATATAAAATTGATTTTTTACAGAGAGGAAGGGAGAGGAAGAGAGAGTTAGAAACATCGATGAGAGAGAGACATCAATCAGAGAGAGACATCAATCAGCCGCCTCCTGCACCCCCCCCACTGGGGATGTGCTCGGAACCAAGATACATGCCCTGATGGGAATTGAACCCGAAGGCTGACACTCTATCCATTGAGCCAAACCAGTTTCGGCATCCATTATATTTTTTAATTTGCCATTCATGGCACATAGAAAATCAAAATTTAAAAAAAATTAGTCACTTACTACTTACTAACAGAACTTTATTCAGATACTGGAGGCCCGGCGCACGAAATTCGTGCTCAGGTATGGTCCCCAGGCCTGGCCTGCGATCAGACCATCTTCCCTGGCTGCCGGCAGCAGGCCCCGATCCCCTCACCCAACCCCGGTTCCCCGTTTGTCATCTGGTGATCAGAAACTGCTGGCCAGCCGAGACCGGTTTGGCTCAGTGGATAGAGCATTGGCTTGAGGACTGAAAGGTCCCAGGTTCGATTCCGGTCAGGGGCATGTACCTTGCTTGCGGGCACATCTCCACTGTGGGGCATGCAGGAGGCAGCTGATCGATGTCTTTCATCGATGTTTCTGACTTTCTATCTCTCTCCCTTCCTCTCTGTAAAAAAATCAATAAAAAAATATATTTAAAAAAACACACACAAAAAAAACTGCTGGCCAGGGGAGGGACCAAGAGGTCAGCCATTCCCGCCCACTCGCAGGCCCTGCCCCCGCCGCCAGCTGCCCTCTGTGTGTGGGGCAACCAGTGGGCCGGAGGCCTGGGCCTGGCACTGCCCGGATCCCCTGCCACACACTCCAGTTCCCATTCACCATTGGTCTACGGGAGCCTGCGGCCGGGGAAAGGGACTGAGAGGTGGTCAGTGCACCGCATAGTGGTTTTTCTTGTCATTCTGGTGTTAGGGTCAATTTGCATACTCCCTTTTATTACATAGGATAATGCACATGTCACAAAGTTCCACCTTTTAAAGTATATTTCTTGTAATGTAGTCATAGAACTGTGCATCCAGCAGAAGATTTTAATTTCCCCCCAAAGAAATGCCATACCTATCAGCAGCAATTCTCTCTTCCCCACCCTCTCGTAACCACTAATCTATTTTCTGTCTCTATGAATTCACCCACTTTTGATATTTAATATAAATGAAATAATGAAATAGGTGGCCTCTGTGTCTGGTTTCTCTCAGCAAAAATCTGTTAAGGTTCATCCATGTTGTGGCGTATCTGAAGCTCATACTCCTTTCTATGGCTGAGTGATGCTCTATTGTTAGTATTGACTATTATGACGAGACACATCTTATTGTCCATGTGTGCTGCTCTGAAGACTTGTGGACAAGATTTTGCACGGACATCAGTTTTTAGTTCTCTTGGGACACACCTGGGAGTGGAATACGCTAACCCTATATTTAACGTTTTGAAGAGCTGCCAATGTTGTGATTTTATATATTAATACGTACTATCAATAACTTCATTTTACATATGTGTATGATATATATATGTATGTATATATGTGTGTGTATATATATATTAAGAATTTCATCTCTCCCCTGCTCTCCCTGTCGTCCTGCATATATTTACACACACATATACATGGAAATACAATTACTATCAAAATCTCAGAGCACTTTCCCCGAAATACGATGCAATCTTTGGAGAAGGCATCACGTTATGTCAGTTTCTGCCTCAGCTACACACGTCCCCATCTCAATGTTTCACAGCCGAGAAACTATCGTCAGAAATGCCTGTATCACTGAGGGATGCAGCCCAACGTGGCCCGGTCTTACTTGGAGCTGGTGAAGGGTCAGAAGGAACCACCACCTCACTGTACGGACGCAGCTACACGCTGAGATCTAAACGACGTGAACAGCTAGTCCTCAACCTACCAGCAGCGCGGACGGGGGGGTGGGGGGGGCGGGGAGGGGAGGACAGACTGGCTGCTGCTCCTCGGCTAAGCCGGCCTCATCTTGAATGAACTGGGTCATGTCGTCACGCTCTTCTAGGCCAACATATTTCCGTCTGCAGAACGTCAGGCTGGACAGAGCTCCGCTCTAAAATCAGACCATTCGCTAACGCTCAACTCCCCCTCCCTGTAAGGGGTACGGGCATTTCTGCTCATTTGGAGATAAGGATTCATCCTCACGTGACTAAGACTTCTGCCAGTGCTTCTGCTCCCGGCCACGGCCACCTTCTGTCACCAGAGACACGGGTACCCAGGGCACACACTCCCGGGGCCCCGCCTGCGACGCCCCCTGATGGCAGGTCAGGGGCTGCTCTCTCCACGCATGCCCTGTGAGCCTGGGTGTCTACTCAGCCACACAGCCATGTTTTCTTTCCCTCCGGTAGGTGAATATCAAGCCACTTTCATTTCAGAGCCACCTTTCATAGTGGAATTTAGTTGAATCTGAAACAGCTTTCGTATTAATCACAAATCATGTCAGCTCCTTCCGCTCTTAGCCCTGTCTCACTTGAACAGATTTACTCAGAAAAGCACCTGTCACGTCGCCAAGGCCCACAGCTCCCCGCGGCCGTGCCCCTCTGGGAAGTCGGGGCTTCCTCCCAGGGCAGGGAGGCTGCCAAACGGGGGCACCTCTTCCCCCTCCAGCCACCTCTCCACCCCCCCAAGCACTGGCTGGAGAGCTGAAGGCGGCTGTGAAATGATGCTTTAAAGGAGCTGAAAATCCCCAAGTTCAAATGCATTTTTCTAATCCGACACACATGCCGGCGTTAGGAGGGGTCCCGCTGTCGCCCAGGCGTCTCTCGGCCTGGCAGGGCGGCAGCGAGAGCCTGTTCCCTCGGCTCACTTCCCTCCGGTCATGGTCACGGTCACACGCTCAGCAGGCTGCGCTGCACCTGCCCGGCACAGAGGCAGCAGCCAGCCCGGGGCTCCGAAACCCCTTTCCACCGAGTGCCCGCTCACAAGTCCAAGGGCCCCCCCTGAGCTCCCTGCTGCTCCCCATGGCTTGGAGGTAAGTGAGAAACTTAATTCAGATTTCCCATAAATCCCGCGGACAAGCGGTTTCGAGCTGGTTCCATGCAGAGGAACGGAGTGACGAGCAGCAGGAAGATGAGCTGGGCAGAGCGCTGAAAAGCACCCCTGAACCCCCCCCCCCCCACAGTGAGTCCTCAAAGGCCATTTCCATCTCCCTTCTTTCACAGGAAAGGAATAGCCGGCAACCATTTCCCAGGCAGAGGAGCTTTCATGAGCATCAACAGACCCAGCAGAAGGCCTGCCCCGCAGGGCCGGGTGTCCACCGGTTTGTGCCCTCAGCTTCTTACTATTCCGTGTGACATAAACCTTCTTATGAATCTTGTGAGGCTGCTGCCAACTGCAGTTTAAGGTGCCAGCTTTCTGTTTCCAAACGCCTTCAAGAACCAAGATGACCTGGCCGGGGCGGCTCAGTGGGTGGTGTCATCCCATGCGCCAAGGGGTCACGGTTTGGTTCCGGGCAGGCACCTGCCCAGGTTGTGAGGGACTTATGGGAGGCAACCAATCGATGTTCCTCTCTCCCTCTCCCTTCCTCTCTCTCAAAATCAATAAAAACATTTTTAAAAAAGAAGGATACTTTTTAGAAAGCGAAGTTGCCTTTTAGATTTTTACTAAGAAGCTTGCAGGCTTAGTCTGTTTGGCCCATGGACTAAAGGGTCTAGGGTTTGATTCCGGTCAAGGGCATGGGCCTTGGTTGCAGGCTCAATCCCTGGCCCCGGTTGGGGTGTATGTGGGAGACAACCAATCGATGTTTCTCTCTGTCTGTCTCTCCCCCTCTCTTCCATTCTCTCTAGAAATCAATAGAAAAATATCCTTGGGTGAGGGTCAACAAAACAAACAAACAAACAAACAAACAAACAAAAAAAAGCATTGCAAAACCATGTAAAAAATGACATCTGCCATAGAGAAAACTGATCAAGTGCTGAGTTAATTTAAAAGTGCTTCTTCATAAAAAAATTATGGAAGAATCAAGAATATTTTCCTTTACCTTTCAAAAGGAATTTTCAACAGAGTAAAGGTCTACATATCAATAGCCCCTGATTAATATTTAGGCATCAATATATTTATTAAAAAGTAAATTCCAGATTAACAGCTACGTTATAACAAATAAAAAGGCTCATATTCAGAAGCGAGCTGATATATGAAGAGTGGGATTTGTGAAAATAACTCTGAGTTAAAAAACTATAACGTAAAGAACGCTGAAGCACAAACGGGCAGTTCACACTGTGCTCCTCAATGAAATCTCGCTGCCCTGCCCCGGCCACCGTGCCCTTTAAAGCTCTAGGGACAGAGCACAAACTTCACATCTGCCTGTTGATGCCAGAAGGATGCAGCCCACCGGATGGTAAGGAAAAGGCCAGCGAGGAACTGTCTGGTGGGTCTGGAGGTTTCTTTCCCTCTGGGAACGGGGCCAGGTGCTGGGCGCGGGGTTCACGTCCGCTACCACTGTGATGCCCTTCAGGGAGGGGAGGGAGGATGGAGGCTGAGGGAGGGGAGGACTCGGAGTGCCGGGCAGGTAAAATGTCACGGCTCCCAAGAGCCTGATATGTAAACTGGCAGCGAGACGTCCCAGCGCGGAAGGGAGAGCAGAGCTAAAGTTAGAGGCTGGCTAACGTTAGAGAGGAGGAAGGAGGCAAAGGCCACCTTATTACAGACAAAGAACCAGTCAGAACACACACAGGAAACCCGTTCTGACAGGGGCAGGTTTCTTCTGAGGGTCAAGATGGAAAGTTCTAGAAAGCCGTACTGTCGGGGGACAGGCCTCTGCGTGCACTCACGTATTTTCATCTAGTTATTTGCATCACCTCCTCTGATGGGCAAGGACTGTTCTGGAAATGCCGAAGTTACGTGACTGCCTGTAAAAAGGAGGGTTTATTCCAGAAAAGCTTGAGTAGGAGGCAAAAGTGAGAGTTCCTGTCGCATTTTCGTGGCTGTACGTTACCACTGAGGAGATGCCCATCCACCTGTGGTGGTTTTGAAAGATGCCACTTTATTAACCAATGAAAAAACAATAAACCAATGAAAACTTACTGAGGAATGTGATTTGGATCCTAAGAGGCCAGAAATTTAGCTCGGGGAGAACAGGAAACACACAGGGGAACACAGGCAGAAGTCCGAGCCAACTGCAAGCGCTCAACTATCTCAGACACCCCAACACTGAAGGGGTTCCAAGTTCCACCCAGGGAGACCCAGGAAAGAGGAATCAGTGTGGTCGGACAGATCAAGTCAACGTGCAGGGTCCCAGGTCTTCAAGGAGCTTCCCTCTGAGGCTGAAATGCCAGGTGCCAGGGGTGTGAGGCTGTAGGCCCTCCCTGACAGTGAGAGGGAGAGGGCATGGGAAGGAATGGGGGTTGGGGGGCAGGAGGTGGCACTGCAGGTGGCTCTCGGGGATGGGAAGACAGGGTTAGAACACGTGGTGAGAGAGGAGTTTGGGGACATGTAGGCCACGTGGGGGAGGGGGAGTACTGGAGGCAGATGTTAGGAAGGTGGGCTGCAGGCACTGACTTTAAAAGCCGGAGGAAGAGAAGGGAATTTAAGCTGGTGGGTAGCAGGGAGCCAATGCTGACGTCCACAGAGAGAATGAGTGCCTACCATCCTGTTTAAGAACCTATTGTAAGGGTAGATGGGATTACGGGTAAGAATCCTGCAGCTCCCCCACTTTCCCCGTTCCTCAGGGGCGCCCACTGAATTGTCACCTTCTCACCCTGTGGACAGGTCTGCGCCAGGCCCCCGGAAGCCCCAGCATCTCAGCTGATGAAGCGGCTCTCAGTCTAGCAGATGGAGGGTGGCGGCTGGCCAGCACGCAGCCCCTGCTCCCGAGGGCCCCCTCAGGCTGCTCTGGGGAGCAGAGGCCACTATCCAGGGACGGAGCCCCAGGTTCTTCCCAGCCTAAGCCACGTCCCCTGCCCAGCAGGCGGCCCGAGGCTCCTCACTCCTCGCCTCTCCCCATGCCCAGCCGCCAGCTCTGCCAACAGGCACGCTCTCTACTGTCCAGAGACCAGCTCCCCAATCGAGGCCCCTGATCGAGAGCCAGAGGGCCAAGCTGGCACCACTGGGAGCCCCAGCCGCAGGCAGCTGCCCCTGATGTGCACAAAGGCGAGCGAGGTCAGAGCACGCTTCTGCAACGAACCGCTTCCTCTGCAGGTCACAGTTCACCCCAGAGCACGCTGGGGCTCTCTGGGTCAGGGAGAACCCCAACTCGGAATGTACAAGTGTTTGCCCTGGTGAGTCCACGGGTGACCACAGGAGAAGCAGACGCAGAATGGAGCGGAGTTTCAGGGAAAAGGAAAAGGCCAGCGGGCGGGAGGCTGTTAGGAGCAGTGGGTTTAACACAACTACAGTGGTACCTCGAGATACGAGTGCCCTAACAGACGAGGTTTTTGAGATACGAGCCATCGAGCGAGCGATTTTTGCTTTGAAATATGAGCCACATTTGAGATAGGAGTCATCGCGCGGATCGGCCGGCTGCACACAACCCACCAGTTTACCGCGACTCGAGCGTCTCATAGTTTCCCACGCCTCAAGGTTACGGAACGAATTAAACTCGTATCTCGGGGTACCGCTGTAGTGTCATTTTCTAACTGCCGTCCGTGGTCTCTCTGCACTGGCTGCTCAGAGCCTGGGGCGCCTCCAGGAACTGCACCACGTGGCCCAGCAGGTTGAGCAACAGCAGGAAGTGGTGCTGGCGGCGGCTCGCCCTCACATGCCTCTCGCTGTCACATAGCTCGGTCGTAAAAGCTTACGAGTGTTAATCCTCGGTAAGAACACACCCTTGGACAGAGGGAACGGGATGACGTCATGGTGACAGGGCAGAAAAGCCCGGCCTGCAGAGGGATGGCTCTCTGGAGAGCTGCCAAGCATTCCATCATTCTGTTTCCAGGAATGCAGTTCTCCAGCATCGGACCGTGACTCCTGACACTTCAAAAATCTTCACTGATTTCACAGAGGAAGGCAGAAGGAGATAGAAACATCAATGATGAGAGGGAATCATTGATCGGCTGCCTCCTGCACACCCCCCCACAGGGGATCGAACCTGCAACCCAGGCAGGTGCCCTTGGCTGGAATCAAACTTGGGACCCTTTAGTCCACAGGTTGATGCTTTATCCACCGAGCCAAGCCAGCTAGGGCAGACACTTTCTTTAAAAATAGTGCCTACATGGATGATCAACTGTAGAGTTCAAACACAATTCAGAACAAAAAGGGTTAGAAAAATGTTTTATCTGAAGAACAGCAGAATGAGGAAATACTTGGCTTGGTCATCTTAGTTGGGTAGAAACCAGTAGTCTACTAATGCTTCAATGTTCTCATGCACAGATGCCCATCAGTGTCACATGCTATCTGATGGTGCACAGACAACATCATTGTCACATGCTGTCTGGTGGTGCACAGACAACATCAGTGTTACATGCTATCCGATGGTGCACAGACAACATCAGTGTTACATGCTGTCTGATGGTGCACAGACATCATCAGTGTTACATGCTGTCTGGTGGTGCACAGACATCAGTGTTACATGCTGTCTGGTGGTGCACAGACAACATCAGTGTTACATGATGTCTGATGGTGCACAGACATCAGTGTTACATGTCGTCTGATGGTGCACAGACATCAGTGTTACATGTTGTCTGGTGGTACAGACATCAGTGTTACATGTTATCTGACGGTGCACAGACATCAGTGTTACATGTTATCTGATGGTGCACAGACATCAGTGTTCCATGCTGTCTGATGGTGCCCAGACATCAGTGTTACATGTTATCTGATGGTGAGATGCCTTCTTTTATCCACTGGCCTTGTTCCACCTTCGCTTTGCACGTGAGTAAGCTGAGGAAAAACCTTGAATGCTCCGGTTACCAATGTGTCAAGGAGCGGCGTGGTGGTCAAGAATGGGTCTAACTGGGTCAGACGTGTTCTGTTTGTGCATGGCTGCATCCCAGATCCCAGCCCATCTGACATGCTGTGGGCACTCAGTGAACATATGGTGACTTCAGGAACATACAGAACAACAGGCGAGAACAGGGAATCGATGCCTAAATGGTACCTTTGCTCCAGACATTTCCTCCTCTTGGCCCAAATCCTATCTTCGTTTAAAAAGCATTTCAATTAAATTCCATTTTACAAGTAGTTATTGACCATCCACTAATGTGCGGGCTGTTTGGCCAGGGACCCAGATAAGATAAAGACAAGCTTTTCTAGACAAAAATCATCTTCCCTTTCTTTGAGCTTTTATCCTCTTATGTAAAATAGGAATAAAAATCCCTCTTCTGCACAGGGTTGTTATAAGAATTGCATTACTATATGTAAAAGCACAATGAAAATAGGAAAGAGAAATATGTAAAAGTTGGAACATTATGACATCATTACACCCCTAAAGTATAAAACGATGTGTTTTACTTTATTATAGTTAAAATACTCAGAGCTTTAAAAATGATTAGGTTGGTCCTAGCCAGTTTGGCTCAGTGGACAGTGTTGGACTGCGGACTGAAGGGTTCTGGTTTGAGTCCAGTCAAGGGCACAGGCCCAGGTTTCAGGCTTGATCCCCAGGAGGGGGCCTGCAGGAGGCAACTGATCAATGATTCTCTCCCATCATTGATGTTTTTCTCTCTCTCCCCACCTCTGAAATCAATAACAAATAAAAATGAACAGGCTGGTGTGACTCCGTTATTTGGGCGTCATCCCATACACTAAGGGGTTGCTGGTTCAAGTCCCAGTTGGGGCACATGCCTGGGTTTCGGGCTTGATCCCTGGTGGAGGTGGGGGAGGAGGGCATGCAGGAGGCAGCCGATCAATATTTCTCTTTCACATTGATGTTCCTCTCCCTCTCCTCTTCTCCCTCTCTAGAGAGCAATAAAAATCTTTTTTTTTTATTAAAAAAAAGAATAGGACTGAATAAGATTATTTCAGCTATGAAATGTGAATTTCCAAAATGCATGTTTCAGATTCAGAGGGCAGAGAACCAAAGAAGAAAATGAGGCCTTTGGCTCCCGTATCAAAGAAAGGGCGTGAGCACATTCCCCAGACCCTCCAGCTTCTCCGCTGAAAAGCACTCGAGGGTTTTCCAGTTTTAAGTCTTCCCCCCGATAAGCAGAGGAGGTGCGGAAGTAATCACAAATTCACTGATAAAAGGAAATGACCATTCTCTCCACGTTTACACTCCTCCTGTTACAGTCTTTAGAGGATTAAAACTGAAAAGGAGAAAGGGAAAGGGAAATAGCAATACAAATGCAAAATAATGTTTTAATGGGAGCACAGTCATCACGTAAAGTAACTGACACCTGCAGAAAAATCAAACTTACAGTATGTTGAAACATACATTTTTTTGTTATGATATTGGTTTTTATGTATCTTGGTGAATGACTTAAAAATATCATTTGCTTTAAAAGTAAGCATCTGATCATAAACAAAGACACCATCAGGAGAGCAGGGCCTCTGAGGTTTCTGAAATGAGAATTATGAGTTGCGAGCGAGTCTGAAACACACTGTATCTGTCCTTAAGCTCCAGCCCTGTTCTCACACGCTTCTCAGAGATTCCTGAGGCCGTGGGGTTGGGGCTCCAGGCAGTAACGCTGATGGAGTGGGTGCCGGGCTTCAGAGCTACTCACTGTCTAAGCCTTCCCTCTCATCAGTACCACCTCCTCCTGTAACACTGATACTGTCTGTGCACATCAGACAACATCAGAGTTACATGTTACCTGACGGTGCACAGACATCAATGTTACATGTTGTCTGATGGTGCACAGACATCAGTGTCACATGCTGTCTGATGGTACACAGACAATATCAATGTCACAGGCTGTTTGATGATGCACAGACAACAGTGTTACATGCTGTCTGACGGTGCACAGACATCAATGTTACATGTTGTCTGATGGTGCACAGACAATATCAGTGCCACAGGCTGTCTGATGGTGCACAGATAACATTAGTGTTACATGCTGTCTGATGGTGCACAGACATAAGTGTTACCCGCCTCTACATGTTTTCATGACCTACCTACACACGGGACAAAACAGTCCCCATCTCTAGACTCACAGCACAACATTCATGGTTTTGGAGCAGGTCAAACTCAGCAGAGCCTTACTGGAGCGGAGTAGAAGGAAAAGCTCTCCACAAAACTCCGACCCCAAAGAGTTGCATGATAGAGAGTTTGCAAATTAGCAACGTACTTTACTTACCAAGAACCCTAAAGACTGAGCATTTTCCCAGTTAAGGGAAAATAATAAGAGATGAAAGCCTAGGATTTAACGAAGAGTAGTGCTTTGTACAAATTCCTACAATTATCCAATTTTTGTGATCTCACGGAGAATTCTCGAAGATAATGATTAGTTTTAGGTTTCTAAGAATATGCCCTCATTTGCAGCATGCCCCCTAAAGAAACGAGAAATCCTCTAGTTTCCTGAGAATATCCCACATGTATGCAGTCGCTCCGAACAGAGTAAAAGCGATTTTCACATACTCACACGATGAGGTCATCAGGACCTCTTAGAGAAGGCAACACGCTTCGGCACTTACGGGCGGTACCTAATCCAGCACATGCTCTCCTGAGCACCGTCACCCCCTCACTCAAGAGGGAGGGATTTCTTTTTTTTTTAAAAAATATATTTTATTGATTTTTGACAGAGAGGAAGGGAGAGGGATAGAGAGTTAGAAACATTGATGAGAGAGAAACGTCCATCAGCCGCCTCCTGCACACTTCCTACTGGGGACGTGCCCACAACCAAGGTACGAGTCCTTGATCAGAATTGAACCCGGGACAGTCCGCAGGCTGACGCTCTACTCACTGAGCCAAACCGGTTTTGGCAAGAGAGAGACTTCTGAGGTGTTTCCCACACTGTGGCCACTCTAAGTCCTCAGGCAGCTCCCAGCCAGCCCCAGAGAATCTCAATGAAGGCTCCCAGATCCCCTCCCGCTGCCCTCCTCTCCTCCAGAAGCTCCAAGTTCTTACAAAACAGCGCTTCTCCCAGGATCATCTCGAGTCTTTTGTCGCAAGTGCCCTGCTGTATGTAGGAAGCTCTGAGAGGACAAGGGCCAGTCTTACCCATCTAGTCCCAAAGGCCTCGCCAAAATATGCGTGTTAAATAAAACTTAACTGATTGTCACAACTGAATACGATTGTGAGGACAATAAAGACGGGACTGCTTGTAAAGATATCCATATATGTGTAAAAGACTTACAGGGGCAGTTTGACAAGCGAGATTGAATGCATACTCGCTTTCCCCAATGGTATTACAAAATGCAGTAAAAAGCAAACAAAAAACCCCCAATAAAAACAAAAATATCCATTTGTTTATTTTTAGCAACAGAGCATCAAGATATGTGTAAAGAAGTAATTTCAGAGGGAAGTTACCGTATTCTACACTCTGCTCAAAAATAACCCCCCCCCACTCATGGAGCCCCTGCAGCAACTGACTTTGGGGGTGATCTCTCCCCCACCATGACCACTCCCTCCTGCCCCCTTGCTCTGCAATCAGTTGGTTGCTGAGACCAAGTGAACTTGTTTTAAAACGAGGGAAAAGCTATCAGCCCAAAACTTAAAAAAAAAATCTATACATAACACATCACAAGCAAGTGACACTGCATTACAACACCATCACATCTCCGACCACAGTCACACGATCCCAGGTGACTGAACTCCTTGCACAAACAGTCTGCGACTGTCCGGCCAAGCGGCAGGCTCCCGAGCTTACAGATGCGGGTGACACAGCCTTACTTGGTTTCAGTCCGAGCGCCAAGGAGCGCAGGGCTGCTAAATTTAGCCGCCGCTGATTTCATCACCAACCTGCCTCCTGACAGGTCTCTGCGGACGGAGGAAGGAGGCTCAGCGGACACCACTCAGGACGGGATCAACCTATTAACCAGCCCACATGCCACCAAACGTGGCCACAGAGCCAGCCCTCTGGCCCGAGCACCGGCCCTGCCGGTCCTGGGCTGGCTGTGTGCCCACCCTCTGGGGAGCCTCCGGACCCCGAGCTGTCAATGTGACTACAATCAGCAGGTCCAGACGTTTTTCTGGAAGAAAAGACCAGAAATTGGACCCAAGGCAAAGCTTGAAACCATTAGAAGAAGCACAAGTTAAAATTGAATGAAATCCTGATCTTTTTCCTTTTTTTTTTAATATAGTAAAAAAAAAAAACACAAACCACCTAACTTTCCATCTAAAAATGGCTTAATTCAAGTGACTTTTATTAAAATACTAACATGCTCAGGACAATAACTGAGCTGCTAACCAGGCAATACAGGGAAGTCAGTTATTTGCAGTGAGGGGAGGGAAGAGAAGGGGGGGAAGGGAAGGGAAGGCCAGCACAGAGGGAGGGTGGTCTGCACCCGCCTGTGGAAGTGGGGGGTCCACTATCAGGTGCTTGGCTGGCCCAAAAGCTGGCAGGGGCCCAGCCGTGGACCACAAGCTGGCGGGGGCAGAGATGAGGGCGGGAAAGGAACAGGAAATGGTCTGTTTCTCTGCTCCTCTCGTCTGCCCCTTCCCCGTTCCTTTCTGTGCTTCCTCGCCATGTTGCCCTCCCTTTTCCAGCATCTCCGAAAACGCTCATCCTGCTAAAGCTGCTTTAGGGCTTTTTAGAACCGAGTTGCCCTTTCTCCCCCTTGAATACTTTATAAAAGACCCAGTAAGTTGGTTTGTGTTGATACTACCGTCAAACAGAACAGCTAACCTAAGCCCTATAATTTTATGCGCAATTCAACTAAAACATGAAATAGTTTTATGCAGAGCCACACTGATATTTTACGTGGCTTTTGCCCCCATTCCACCAAAAATATCACTGCTTTTCCAAACAGATTCAGGTGAGCAGCAGACCGTGTGGTATTCACTTCCACTGACAGTCTCTCTCCATGTGTAGAGCTTTTTTTTTTTTTTGCTTGCATTTGCTTTTCCCAAGACATAAAGTTGAATGCAAACCAAATACATATATGATTATCTGATCCAGATTTAATGCTCAAAAACATGTTCGTAAGATTATATCCGTGGGATAACAGGAGATAAGAGTGCGTCACTGCTTTACAATTTACTGCAATGCATTTCCAAACGTCTACCTTCTCACACCCTCTCCCCTTTAAAGAGTTTTTAAATGCTCACATTGAAAACATATGGGATGTTATTTATTATAAAGGCAGGACTTTCTGAAGAAAATGGAATGCAAATGGGAACACATTAGGTCAACTTTTTATGAGCTACGGGGAAGCTGAGTTCGTTTTAATACTAGTTGGAGGGAGATCTCTTAGCTGGAAATGAAAAACGAAATAGGAAGTAATGCAAACAGCAAAACACCAAGGGAGCTGTCAGAACTAGATAGAACCCTAGTCTTCAGAGAGAGAGAGAGAACAGGAAATAACCGTATGGAACAGGGAAGAAGTCAGTCTCAGTGTGTGCAGCTATGCTGTGCATGCTTTCCCACGGCATGCTACTAAACTACAATCACATTTCAACGACCAGCAGTGAAATGGAACAGACCTTTCCAATCTCAGAGGGAAGGTGGGGGTGGGTGGGAAGAGAGCAACTGAAGAACTTGTATGCACATATGCATAACCCATGGACACAGAACTTGTATGCATATCTGCACAGCCCATGGACACAGAACTTGTGTGCATATATGCACAGCCCATGGACAGAGAACTTGTATGCATATATGCACAGCCCATGGACAGAGAACTTGTATGCACATATGCACAACCCATGGACACAGGCAGTGGGGTGGCGAGGGCCTGGGGTGGAGGGTAGGGGCAGGTTAGAAGGGGTCAGTGAGGGGGAAAAAGGGGACATACTCTCAACAATAAAGATTAAAAAATAATAATAGAGGAATTCAAATAAAAGCTGTGGGAAATCTATTAGCCAAGAGATGTGACTCTTCGGAAGTGTAACGAGGGCAAATCACTCAGGCCGACAGAATTTGGTTTTGTTTCCATCCTAACAGCACTGTCCCGGCTGCCCTAAGTGCCTTCTAGAACAATGAGAGGCATAAATAAACAAACTCATAAATAAATAAAGAGAGAGAGCGCTCTCCCGCTAATCGCCACCGCTGGAGACAGGAGAAGAGTCACAGACTCAATTATGAATGAGGACGCTGGCCAGGCCGGGCTCTGGAACATTTAACTAGTCTCCGTGGTTTGGGTTTTCTCAGAAATGCGCCGGGAGCTCCTGGCGCCAGCACCCAGCTTGGGGGTGGGGGGAAGGTGAGGTTGGGGTGGGGGCTTGTTCTCATGCAGATTGTGGG
>PVJN01034752.1:0-22562 GCA_004026805.1 Lasiurus borealis | reverse complement strand
GTAACTCTATTACAGCTGCACTGTCTCTGTCTCCTCCTTTGTTGTTGAAAGAAAAAACAAGAAGAAGACGAAAAAGAAAAATAAATAAAATAATAATTATATTTCTAGCCTAAGACTATGATCCTTTTAATGAAACCGCCCTCACTTTTGTTAATCAGTGGGTGAGTGATATCCTGTTTCCTCCTAGTTTCTTCTTGTGGAAGATGAAAGAGGAATTCACACTCAAATAAAGATGATACTGCAGACATTACAACTAATTTATACAGTTAAAAACTCAGGATTGTATTCTGATCAACATGACACAAGATTTCATTTAAAAGGAAAGCGGAGGCAAATTTTCTCTTTATTTTGTAACCCAATTTCCATTGTGCATGTGCTACCAGACTCACTGTGATCACTGATGAATATGACTTTGTGTTCACCCATTGTGTTGCTACTGGATAAATGGACCTAACTCCATCCTCAGGTTGGAGATAATTTAGAAGTATTGCTGGCTCCTCTTTTTCATCCCACTGTCTCCTTTTTCTCATCTCCCAGATCATTGGTGCTTCAGCAGAAGGAAGGAGAGAAGGAAAGAAACTTAATTATTGACTTAGATACTACAAGTCACTTTCTATAGTGACTACATATGCAGAATATCCATCATATATGCTACAGGCATTATAGTCTGTAGCCAATATTTTTGTTCATGAAAAAAGTAAATCTGAAAATGAAACCAGTTGTTTTAGACAAAACACCCTATTATTGAAGAAAAGACTATTTGTTAACCTGTATTAATCTATTTAATGTTCAATTATACTTTTTTTTTTGGTCAGGGAAAAAAAAATTGGACCTTTTTTTAGGTTCCAAACAGTGCTAAAATCACTGGCACAAAGAGGGCAGCAAGTGTAAGTACACGCCTCTTCACCCATTCTCTCTCTCTCTCTCTCTCTCTCTCTCTCTCTCTCTCTCTTTTAAATACGTATATTTTATTGACTTTTTACAGAGAAGAAGAGAGAGGGATAGAGAGTTAGAAACATCCATGATAGAGAGACATCGATCAGCCACTTCCTGCACACCTCCTACTGGGGATGTGCCCGCAAACAAGGTATATGCCCTTGACCGGAATCCAACCTGGGACCCCTCAGTCCGCAGGCCAACGCTCTATGCACTGAGCCAAACCAATTTCGTCTACCCATTCTCTCTTGAACATACTCCAGAACATGCTTTTGGCCCCAGCTCTCTGTTGCTAAACCTGATGGTCAATTCTTCTTTTCCTCATCATCAGCATTTGACACAGTTGATCACTCTTTTTTTTTCTTAAATGTATTTTTATTTCAGAGACGAAGGGAGAGGAAGAGAGAGAAAAATTTCAGTGATGATAGAGAATTATTAACTGACTTCAGGCCCGGTGCATGAAATTTGTGCACTTGGTGGTGGTGTGGGGGGTGTTCCCTCAGCCAGGCCTGTGCCCTCTTGCAGTCCAGGAGCCCTCAGGGGATGTCTGACTGACGGCTTAGGCCCACTCCCCACAGGACTAACGTCAGTCAAGCATCCTTTAGTGCTGCTGTGGAGGCTGGAGAGGCTTCTGCCACAGCCACTGCACTTGCCAGCTATGAGCCTGGCATTGAGCATCTCCCCCCTGATTGTCAGTGTGTTTCACAGTGACCGGTAGTTCCACGGTTCAGTCAATTTGCATGTTAGTCTTTTATTATATAGGATTGCCTCCTGCACGCCCCACACTGGGAATATAGTCTGCAACCCAGTTATGTTCCCTGACCAGGAATCGAACTGTGACCTCCTGGTTCATAGGTCAAAGGTCAACCTCAGAGCCTCACCCGGCTAGACCACACTTGATCACTCTTTCTTCACTTTCTCACTAGCTTCTGGGATGCCATAAGTTTCTGTTTCTTTCCTGGTCCCTTGAGCCACCCTCAGTCTCCTTGGCTTGTTATCTATCTTCTCCCTCACCTGAAGTTGGCAGAGTGCTCCTGTGGCCCAGCCTCTAAGCCAACCTTCTACCTATTCATTCCCCTGATGACCTGATCCTGTCTCATGCTTTTAGATGTAATGTAGATGCTAGCAACTCTCAGAGTTACATCTTTGGCCTAGACCCAGCCTCTGACTTACAGACTTCCATGTCCAACTGTCTGTGGACCTCTCCATTTGTATGTCTACTAGATATCTGAAGTTTGACATCTTCAAAATCTAACCGATCTTTTCCCAGATCTAATCTTCCACAGTCCTCTCTCTCAGGAAATGACAGGTCTGTTCTGCTGCTTAGGCAAACACCTTGGAGCTGTTACTCTTCTCTTTCTCTTACTCCCCATATCTTATCAGGCTACAAATCTTTTACCTGCTAAATGTAACTAGAATCAATGACACCTCACAGCCCTAGACCAATCTGCTATCTGCTATCATATTTCATCTGGATTTTGACAGCAGCCTCCTAACGAATCTGTTTCTGCCCTTGCCACACCTGCCTGTTGTCTGCATGGCCACTAGAACAACCTTGTACACCTAAGACAGTCCAGGTCTTTCCTCTGCTCAGAACTATCCAGATGTTTACCACTTCAGTGGCTTATAAGACCCTATGTTATCTACTCTCTCCCTGGACTTTTCTCCTACTGGCATCATCTCTTCCTGCTTTTCCTTCCTCTTGTTTACTCTGCACCAGTCTCACCAGGATTCTTGCTGTTTCTCAAATCACAGGCATGGCCTTGCCCCAGGATCTTTGCACAGGCTATTTCCTTTTTTGTAGTAATCTTTTTCCAAATTTCACCTGGTGTTTTCCCTTGCCTCTGTTGGGTCTTTCCAAATATACCTTGTCAGTAAAATCTTTTCTGATCACCTTAAAGCAGTTGTCGGCAAACTAATTAGTCAACAGAGCCAAGTATCAACAGTACAACGATTGAAATTTCTTTTGAGAGCCAAATATTTTAAACTTCATCTAATGCCACTTCTTCAAAATAGACTAGCCCAGGCCGTGGTATTTTGTGGAAGAGCCACACTCAAGGGGCCAAAGAGCCGCATGTGGCTGATGTGCCATGGTTTGCCAACCACTGCCCTAAAGTTATAATCCCTCTCCAGCCACTGGGACTCCCCATCGCCTTTTCCTGCCTTATTTGTAGCAGTTGTTGGGAGCTGCCATCCTCGATATATGATTTATTTCTTCATTGACCATCTTCCCCACTAGGATGTAGTTCATTGGAGAGAAGAGTTTTTTGTGTTTCCTTCATTGCTATGTCTCCAGGCATCTAGAACAGTTCTTAGAATGTAGAAAGAGTTCAATAAACGTTGCTAATGAAAAAATATATAAAAAAAAAACATGTACACATAGTTTGGTAGTACAGTGGTACCTCGAGATACGAGTTTAATTTGTTCCCTAACCTTGCTCGTATATCAAGTTGCTCATATCTCAAAGCAATTTTCCCCATTGAAATCAATTGAAATGCCGTTAATCCGTTCCAGCCCCCAAAATGCCACCCTAGTTGTTCTTGTTACGTGTTTTTGAATAAGAAAAATGTATTTATAAATGACAAATATTGTATAAAAACATAATAAAAGATAATGTAAAGGAATAAACTGGTTTTATAAAGTGTATTTACCTACTCGCTACACTCTTAATGCTACACTTTATCCCTAAACTGAATGTAACTTAACTAATCTTCACTGAACTTAATTGCTACTGGTCTTTGCATTTTTGGCCAATTTCAAAAAAAGTGTCCAAGGAGGTTTGCCTCTTCCTCCCTTTCAGAATGTGTCTGAAATGGGTGAGGCAAGTTTCATTGAACAGCTCTGATGCACGACCAATAGCAACTTTTTCGGGGTGTTCCTTTTCCAGGAAGTGTGACACCCTCTCCCACATTCCTAAGATCTCCTTTATCTCACTTGTAGAGATCTCCTCCACCTCTAGCTCCTCCTCGAAACCAATTTCTTGGAGAATCGCCCCATGCAGAGGTCAAAGTCCTCATTGTAATACCCAGCCAGACCTGATCAATAATTCTGAGGCATATCACGATGTTAAAGTGGTTCTTCCAGAACTCTCAAAGAGTGAGGTTTGTGTTCTCCGTCACCTCAAAGCAGCGCCAGAACAGGTGCTTGATGTACAGCTTTTTAAAATTAGAAATCACTTCCTGATCCATGGGCTGCAGGATAGGAGTGGTGTTGGGAGGTAGGTAGACAACCTTTATAAACTTGAACTCTTCGAGGAGTTCATCTTCGAGGTTCGGTGGGTGAGCAGGAGCATTGTCGAGGACGAGGAGGGCTTGCATGGTTAGGTTGTTTTCCTGTAGATATTCTTAACAGAAGGGCCGAAAACCAGGTTTACCCACTCCACAAAGAACTGCCTGGTGACCCATGCCTTCGGGTTTGCCCTCCACATAACTTGCAGTTTATCTTTTAAAATCTTATGTGACTTAAAGACTCTGAGGTTTTCCGAATGGTATACAAGCAGAGGCTTGATCTTGCAGTCTCCACTCGCATTGGCGCACAGTGCGAGAGTTAGCCTATCCTTCAGGGTCCTATTTGGCATCTTCTTCCAGAAAAGCCCTGTCTCGTCACAGTTGAAGACTTGCTGGGGGATATATCCTTTGGCTTCTATCAGTTTGGAAAAAGTTTTGAGGTAATCCTCAGCTGCCTCACCATGCCTGACAATGGAGTAAATGCCGGACCTTTTCCTGAAGTTATCAAACCAGCCTCTACTGACTTTAAATGAGTCTTTTGATACTTTGTCCATGGAAGTGCACGGGGTCTGCTCCAGCAAATCACCGTAAATCGCTCGCGCCTTCTCACATATGATGTCCTGTGTTAATGTATCTCCTTTAAGCTGCTTCTCCATCACCCACAGCAGTAGTAGATTCTCCATCTTTTCATGGAGAGAGCTACGGAGCTTAGAAATTATTGTAACGCCCTTAGCTTGCATTATACCCTTTATCGACTCCTTCTGTTTAAGCACAGTTCATATCGTTGAAGTACTACGCCAGTATTGCCTTGTCAAGTCAGCCACTCACACACCTTGCTCATATTTTTCTATGATTTCACGCTTTAAATCAATAGACATCATCCTCTTCTGAGCACTGACCTTTCCACTTGCTTTCTTCGGACCCATGGTTATAAAAAGAAATGTGATAAAGTATGTAAATGCATAAAAGATGCTTTGACAAGGAGGTAAACAAGCACACTGACTGAGGCGTGGGAAACTATGAGACGCTGGAGACAGGGTAAACTGGTGGGTCGTTTGCAGCCGGCCAATCCTTGTGATTACTCGTATCTCAAATGTTGCTCATATTTCAAAGCAAAAAATCGCTCGCTCCACAGCTCGTATCTCAAAAATCTCGTATGTTAAGGCACTCGTATCTCAAGGTACCACTGTACTTGGTGCCTGTATACTTTATCCCTTGTTATAGTTGTGAGCTTGATATTGATAAATAAACCATTTGAAATGGATCAGGGATGTTATTACTTGAAAGAATTTGATGGTCTTTTTATAAGGATAAAATTACTTTTAAAAATGACCATTCATTCTCATTTGTCTATGTTGTCAATATAGATTTTCATTTTAATGAGTTGCTTTCATCAGGAAAAATCTTTTTGACAACTCTGTTGGGCATATAGCTCTGATGAGGCTGTTTCTAATTGATAGGGAGCACAGTAAATTGAAATTTAAAAGTATTGGAAAGGGTCTGTTTCTCAGTGACCGGGTCTGGATAAGATTTGGCCAGGACCTTCAGGACAGTGGCTGGGCTGGGCTCGGTCCCCCAGAGCTGCTTCAGGCCTTACCAGCATAGGGAAGCCTCAGCCTGGTGGTATGAGAGAGGATTCTGAGTGAATAATGGGTCCAGCATAAGTTCCTTTGACGTAAAGAATGGGAAAACTATTTCCTTTTTTATTATCTTTCAATCTCAGTTTAGTTTCTGGCAGCCTCTGCTGGCCCCAGTCCATATCTCTCACCTTTATCGAGTCAGCGGACTTGGCCAGACTTCCAACTACAGACCTTTTTGCCTGAGGTCTTCTCTTGCCTCTGGGGCCTGCTTTGCTGCCCAGGAGGCAGCCTAGGAATGCTGGGCAATTAATGTCCCCCAATGAATCAGTCTTGGACTGCAGTTGGAGTATAAATACCAGCTCTCTCACTCACCCTGGGTGGGGGTGGATTCCGAGGTGTGTTCTGCACCAGCTCCCACCATTTCCCCAGGGGGACTAAGATGGCCTGATAACATCATTTCTTAACTTCCTTCCCTTTTCTATCTCGAGTCCCAACTCCCTTTATTTGTGTTTCACATTTCCTTCACCCTTCAAGTAAAGTAGTTGCAACTGAATTCTTATCAAAGGATTTGCTTCTGAAGAAATCAAGCTAAAGCAGTACGAGGAAGGCTTTTTACCACTTGTAGTGCTGGCTGAGCTTCTGTTGTACTGGAGATCTCAGGACTCAGCCTGGAAACTTTGGGTTGTTAAAAGCTTCTGGCTAGAATTACTAGTACAGTGGTACCTCGAGATACGAGTGTCCTAACATACGAGAATTTTGAGATAGGAGCCTTTGAGCGAGCGATTTTTGCTTTGAAATACAAGCAACATTTGAGATAGGAGTAATCTCGCAAATTGGCCGGCTGCGCACGACCCACCAGTTTACCACTATTCGAGCGTTTCATAGTTTCCCACGCCTCAAGGTTAGTGAAAGAATTAAACTCGTATCTCGAGGTACCATTGTAGTTTTATTTCTTTTTTTAAATTTAATAAATCTTTATTGTTCAGATTATTACAATTGTTCCTCTTTTTTCCCCCTATAGCTCCACTCCACCTGCTCCTACCCTGCCCCCTGCCCTTACCTCCCCTCCACTGTCCTCATCCATAGGTGTACTATTTTTGCTCAGTCTCTTCACATATCCCCCAATCCCTTTGCCCCGATAATTGCCCTTAATTCTATTATATTCACCAGTTTATTCTGTTCATCGGATTTTTTTATTCACTTGATTTTTAGATTCACTTGTTGATAGATATGTATTTGTTGTTCATAATTTTTATCTTCACCTTTTTCTTCTTCCTCTTCTGAAAGAATACCTTTCAGCATTTCATATAATACTGGTTTGGTAGTAATGAATTCCTTTAGCTTTTCTTATCTGTGAAGCTCTTTATCTGACCTTCAATTCTGAATGATAACTTTGCTGGGTAGAGCAATCTTGGTTGTAGGTTCTTGCTATTCATTCCTTTGAATATTTCTTGCCACTCCCATCTGGCCTGCATAGTTTCTGTTGAGAAATTAGCTGACATTTGTATGGGTGCTCCCTTGTAGGTAAGGAACTGTTTTTCTCTTGCTGCTTTTAATATTCTATCTTTGTCTTTTGCTCTTGGTATTTTAATTATGATATGTCTTGATGTGGTCCTCTTTGGATTCCTTTTGTTTGGGGTTCTGTGCATTTCCTGGACTTGTAATTCTATTTCTTTCACCAGGTGTGTGAAGTTTTCAGTCATTATTTCTTCCCAATAGATTTTCAGTATCTTGCTCTCTCTCTTCTGCTGGCACCCCCATAATTTGGATGTTAGTACACTTGATATTGTCCCAGAGGCTCCTTGCATTATCTTCACATTTTTGGATTCTTTTTTCTTTTTGCTTTTCCAGTTGAGTGTTTTCTGCTTCTTTGTATTTCAAATCTTTTTTTTTTTAATAAACCTTTATTGTTCAGTTTATTACAGATGTTTCTCCTTTTTTCCCCCCTATCTCAACTCCACCTGATTGTCCCACTACCTCATACTCTTACCCCCGCCACTGTCCTCATCGATAGGTGTAAGATTTTTGTCCAATCTCTTCCTGCACCCCTCACTCCTCCTTTCCCTCGAGAATTGTTAGTCCATCCCCTTTCTATGCCCCTAATTCTATTATATTCACCAATTTATTCTGTTCATCGGATTTTTTATTCATTTGATTTTTAGATTCACTTGTTGATAGATATGTATTAGTTATCACTTTGTTCATAATTTTTACCTTTACCTTTTTATTCTTCTTCTTCTTCCTAAATAAAACCCTTCAGCATTTCATATAATCCTGGTTTGGTGGTGATGAAGTCCTTTAGCTTTTTCCTATCTGTGAAGCTCTTTATTTGACCTTCAATTCTGAATGATAACTTTGTTGGGTAGAGTAATTTTGGTTGTAGGTTATTGCTATTCATCATGTTGAATATTTCCTGCCACTCACATCTGGCCTGCATCGTTTCTGTGGAGAAATCAGCTGACAGTCTTATGGGTACTCCCTTGTAAGTAACTAACTGTTTTCTCTTGCTGCTTTCAAAATTCTCTCTTTGTCTTTTGCCCTTGGCATTTTAATTATGATGTGTCTTGGTGTGGTCCTCTTTGGATTCTTTTTGTTTGGTGTTCTGTGCATTTCCTGGACTTTAAGTCCATTTCTTTCACCAGGTAGGGAAAGTTTTCAGTCATTATTTCTTCAAATAGGTTTCTAATATCTTGCTCTCTCTCTTCTTCTGGCACTCCCATAATTCTAATGTTAGTATGCTTGAGGTTGTCCCAGAGGTTCCTTACACTATATTCACATTTTTGGACTCTTTTTTCTTTATATTTTTCTGTTGGGGTGTTTTTTGCTTCCTCATATTTCAGATCTTTGGTTTGATTCTTGGGGTCCTCTACTCTGCTGTTGGATTTCTGTATATTATTCTTTATTTCAGACAGTGCATGCTTATTTTCTGACTGGTCCTTTTCCATTTTTTTGGCATTCTCATTAAGATCCTTGAAGGCCTCATTAAGTTTTTTGGCAGTTTGTAGAAGATTCTTGAATAACCTTATAAATGTGGTTTTGAACTCTATGTCCAGTTGTTTGCTTTTCTCCATTTCTTTCATTCGTCACATGTTTCTTGGTCTCCGCATTTTGGCTGCTTCTCAGTGTTGATGGAGTGGCTTTGTGTGCTAGTTGTCCTTAGGGCCCAGTAGCTCCACCTCCCCAATCACCTGAGGTGGACACTCTTGGTGCATCCCTTTGTGGGCTGTCATAGTCGTATTGTAGTTAAACCTTGATTGCTATTGGTACACTGGGAGGAATTGACCTCCAGGCCAATTGACTGTGAGGATTAGCTATGTCTATTAGTGGAAGAACTGCTGTGCTGGAGACACCCCTAGGGCGTAGGACTTGTTTCAATGAGGCTTTGGTGCTCACCAAGTCTGCTTCTTGAGTGTGAGGAGGAGTTGAAATCTGGTGTTGTCTCACACTGACCTCTAGGTACACTGGTTCCTGGATCTCCAAGGAGGTGCAAGTCAGCTAATGTCTGAAGCCACCCAAAAGGATCTATAGGGAGCTCTGCAGATTTCTTCTTTTTGCTTGGAGTTTAGGAGTTTTGGAGTTGTCTAACCCAGTTGCAGTTTGTTAGATTAAGCTGACAGAAGGCAGGCCATTCATATGCAAAAGTTGCCACACAGCTGGGTGGGTTTTTAAATTGGGTGGGATGGGGTCTCAGGGATTCTCTAGGCTAAGGCATGACAAACAAACAGCAATGGCTGACAGTCAGCCCTCTCTGCCGTGTTCTGTTCAGTGCCCTGTGTCCTGCACCCCAATGCAGTAAACAATGATTCCAGTGCACAACTCTGTGAGAGAGCCACCCACCCTTTCTAACCTGATGGCAGACAGTCTAGTTTATCACTCTAGGAGTCTGGATCCCCAGAATCTTGCCAGAAACTGGAGTTCAGAGAGTTGGGAACTTGTAGCTCCCTCCCAATCGAAAAACAACAGGGAACACCAACCCGATTCACACACATCTCTGTACCTCTGCCTTTCTGAGCCTCTGTATGTCCTACCAGGTCTGGATGCACTCTTTTCTTTCCTTTGAGTTGTAGAACTTCCACTCCGCCAGCTTTCCCGTGGTTCTGGGGGATAGTTGTTTTGTCTTTTAGATGTAGTTTTGGTGTGTTTGTAAGAGACAGCACATACAGATATATATCTTATGCCACCATCTTGGTTCTTCCTGTATTTCAAATCTTTGACTTGATTCTTGGGATCCTCTAGTCTGTTGTTAGCTCTCTGAATAATATTTTTTATTTCAGTCAATGTATGTTTAATTTCTAGTTGGTCCTTTTTCATATCCTCAAGGATCTTGCTAATATATTGGCCTTTTCTAGGAAATTCTTGAAAAGTCTTATAACTGTGGTTTTAAACTCTATATCCAGTCATTTGCTTTCCTCCATTTCTTTCATTTATGATCTGTTTCTTTGTCTCCACATTTTCACTGCTTCCCTGAGTTGGTAGAGTAGCTTAGTGTGCTATGTGTCCTATATGGCCCAGTGGCTCAGCATCCCCAGTTACTTGAGGTGGACACTCTTGGTGCACTCCTTTGTGGACTGTGTGCACAGTCTTGTTTTAGTTAATCCTTGATTTTTGTTGTTGGTATCACTGGGAAGAATTGACTCCAGGCCAATTGACTGTGAGGATCATTGTGTCTACGCTGGGAGAACTTCTGTGCTGGAGACACCCTTATGAGACAAGACGTGTAAAGTTGCAAAAGCCTCTGTGCTTAGCTTGGATGGGGTGGAGTCTCATTTTGGAGCAGACAGCCTTGGCTTTCCATCATCCTTGCCCTATGAGGACCCTGGGTCTTAGTGTCCCTCGGTAATCACTGCAAGCACCTCTGAGCGAAAGCTGCTCTTGAGTTTCACCTGTTTCTAGACAGTCCGGTTTTTCCCTGAACGAGTCTGGGTTCCCAGAGTCTCACCAGGAACTGGAGTTCAGCACAGTTAGGAGCTTCTGACTCCCTCCTGCTTGAGAAAGCCAGCTGCACACTCAACAGACAGTCTTCTCCGTGTGTGTGCCTCCAGACCTCTGCCTTTCACATCTCTCCTGACTCTTAGTGTGCTTTTCTCTTTTTTCCTGACAGTCCAGATTCCCACAAAATGAGTCTGGGTGCCCAGAGTCTCACCCAGAACTGGAATTTAGAGCAATCGGGAACTTCCATCTCCTGCCCATTTGAGAAAGCCAGCCACGTACTCAGCCACCAGTCCTCTCCTTGAGCCTCTGTACCTCAGCCTTTTGCAGCTCTTCTGATTCTCCATGTGTTTTTCTCTTTCCTTCTAGTTGTAGAATTTCCACTCAGCCAGCCTTCCTGTGGTTCTGGATGGTGTCCGTTTTATCTTTTAGTTGTAGTTTTGAAATTGTTGTGCGAGACAGCAGTTTAGGTATTTACCTATGCCACCATCTTGGTTTCTTCCCAGGTTTGTTTCTATTATACTTATTTTTCAGTGACTTTCTATTTATTTTGATAATGATTTTCTACTTATTATCTTGATATAAACAGATCCATTTATATTTAACAGTGAGTTGTTGTAAATACAATGTTTATTAAATAACTAGAAACCTGGTGCACAAAATTCATGCATGGGTAGGGTCTCTAGGCCTGGCCAGCAATCAAGGCTGATCCTGCACATCACCCACTTACACCCACGTTGGCTTGGTGATGCCTGCTCATCAGTCCCACCCTTCCCCATCCCCCCATAGTCCTGCTCAGGTTCGGCAGCACCTCCACTGCTGCCTGCTGATAGTACCACATTGCCAACACCCGCCATGTTCTGTGTCAACCTGTGGTGGTCAACACACATCTAACTCCTAGTTTGTCAAATTCCCACCTGTGGGGGAAATTTGCATATTAGCCTTTTATTACACTTATGTATCTTATGTATTTTATACATAAGATAGGACTGGTGGTAAAGGGATTTGACAAAAATTGTGGACTTAAATGCCTGAAATTTGGGGAATATCTTTGTTTCATCTGTGTAATTTTTAAATGTTTCCTTTTGGAATATTGTACCTTCTTTTTCCTTCCTTAGCCCTCATCTCTTTTCTCAGAAGAGAAGGCAATGGCAATCACCTATAATCTCAACAGAAATAATTACTATTGACATTATGTTATACTTCATATTTTTTCTAAAGATCTATATTAGATCCTTGATGAGCAATGCTCATTTTCATTTGCATCATCTTGTTCCCTCTAGTATTCAATGCTGCTGATCCTTCTTGAAGTTTAGTCCTGCCTACTGATTGCCACATTGGACTCCCCCTCCTGGGCTGGCTCCTTCACCATCGCCTTATAAATATCTCCTGTCTCTGCTCCTTTCTTAAGTCTAGGCCTTCCTCTGGTTCTCCCTGGCGATCTCACCATGACATGAAATCTACTCCTGAGGATATGTTTTTATTGAGGGAGAGAGAGAGAGAGAGAGAGAGAGAGAGGAGAAAGAGAGACATAAATGAGGTGAATGAGTTGTGCCCCAACTGGGGATTAACTCTGCAACCTAGGTATGTGCCCTGACTGGGAATCAAATTCACAACTTTTTGATGTGCAGGATGAGGCTCCAACCAACTGAGCCACCCAGCCAGGGCCATGTCTACTTCTTCCTCCTCCTCCCTCTCCTCTTCCTCCTCCCCCTCTCCCTCTCCCTCCTTCTCCTCCTCCTTCTCCTCCTCCTTCTTCTTCTAATATATTTTATTGATTTTTTTTTTTTTTTTACAGAAAGGAAGGGAGAGAGATAGTTAGAAACATCAATCAGCTACTGCACACTCGCTACTGGGGATGTGCCCCACAACCAAGGTACATGCCCTTGATGGGAATTTAACCTGGGACCTTTCAATCCACACAGGCTGACGCTCTATCCACTGAGCCAAACCTGTTAGGGACATGTCTACTTGTTTAAGCTAGATTTCACTCTTCAGTCCCAGACACCTAGGACCACATTTTCTGCATGTGTCATGGCCACATCAAATTCATCATGTTTAAAATTATACTGACAATATTTCCCCACAAACCTGTGTTTCTTCTGTATTCCAATTTTACTAATTTTAGCCCAAATCACGAAATCATCTTTGATTCATACTTTCTGTTATCCTTGTGCCCCTCACCATTGCACTGCCCTCCCACCCCACTGCCCCTACTACACTGCCCCTCCCCACTGCATTGCCTCCATGAGATTTTTGACATCTCTGAATGAACTGTACCCATCACCTGCCTTCAGTCTCTCCCTCCACCCTCCCAATCTTATGCCCAAAATGATTTTTAAAAAAATACAAAATCTGTTCATGACACTTTCTTGCTTTAAACACTCTTCAAACTCCAGAAGGATAAGCACTAAACTATTTCCTCTAGGGAATGGGGTAGAACCATTTGCCTTTTATGCTAAACACTTTTCTATTACTTTTTTTTAAACAATGAGCATAAATTAATTTTCCAATTAAAATGAATAGAGATAAAGATTTTCAAGAGGAAATACAATTCAATGAACACCCCCTGTGTCTACAAGCAGAAGGCTAAAAATTCTTTGTATTCTACTACTGATTCTCCCTCAGGCTTCCTTCTCCACTACAGTCGTATGCCACGTGGTCCAGGCTCCAGGAATTCTGAATGATGTGCAATTTTTTCAGGCCTTTGCTCATGCTGTTCCCTCCATCTACGATGCCATTCCAATCTTCACCACTTGTCCTATACTTAAACATCCTCTACAGCATATGTCATGTCACCTCTTTTATGAAGGACTTTCCCATCCCAGGTTGGTCACACATCCTTTGTTCACTACCCTGGAACCTATGGAGAAGTCCACTCCAGTGACAGGGGGTTTGCTTACTTATTTGCCTCTCCTTCTATAACCATAAGTCTCTTCACAGCATGGCCCGTGCCTTTCAGGAAGCCCTCCAAAACAACCAAACAATATCTGTCATTACTGAACCTCTACCCTGGACTGTATGCCCCACTCTCCTTCAGTAAACAGCTTGCAAAACAGAGTATCTTGATTTCACAGAAGGAATGCTGAGGCTCAGAGCTAAGGGTCACCCAGGAGATTGATGGCACAGCCACCTCTACTGGAGAGCACTTATTAGTAGAGACCATGTCTGGAGTATCACACTTACGATAATGGGCACAATAATGGCTCAATAGTCCATCAATATATATGTGTCACTTCCCTAGCTGATTTGGCTCAGTAGATAGAGTATTGGCCTGAGGACTGAAGGGTCTCAAGTTAAATTCCAGTAAATGGCACATGCCCAGGTTTCAGGATCAATCCCCAGTAAGGAGTGTGCAGGAGGCAACTGATCAATGATTCCCATCATTGATGTTTCTATCTCTCTCCTCTCCCTTCCTCTCAGAAATCAATAAAAATATATTAAAACTAGAATATCATGCACTGGGCGGGGGTGTCCCTCGCCCAGCCTGTACCTCTCCAATCTGGGACCTCTGTGGGATCAGGCCTAAACCAGCAGTCGGACATCCCTGCCACAATTCGGGACTGCTGACTCCTAACTGCTCGCCTGCCTGCATGAGTGCCCCTAACTGCTTCTGCCTACCAACCTAATCACCCCCTAACTACTCTCCTACCTGATTAACACCTAACTGCTCCCCTGCCAACCCATTTGCCCCCAACTGCCTCCCCTGCTGGCCAGGTCACTTCTAACTGCCCTCCCCTGCAATCCTGGTCTCCCACAACTGTCCTCCCCTGCCTGGTTGTTTTCAAATGCCCTCTCCTGCTGGTCTGATCTTGCCTCCAACTGCTCTCCCCTGCCAGCCTGATTGCCCCTAACTGCCCTCCTCTGCTGGCCAATTTGGTTCTGATTGGTCGCTTTCTATGCCAGTAGGTGTCCTAGGCAGTCATTGGCTCCTCACACTTCACCCTGATTTGGTTCTGATTGGTCAGCTTCTATGCCAGTCAGTGTCTCTGGGCCTATCAATGGGCCTGATCAAAAAGGCGGGGCTGATCAACAGCCCCAGTAGAGGCCTGGAGAGAAATGAAGGCCCGACTGCTGAGGCCTTCCTCTGGACCTGATTCATAGCCCCCTCAGCAATCAGTGCTGGGTTGCCACAGCAACCCAGTGCTGACTGCAGGACTTCCAGTTGGTCGAGCTTCTGGTCATAATGGACACAGGGCTTTTATATATTAGGATAAATAAATAAATAAAATAAATGTCACTGAATAATTTAGGAGGATAGTAGTCCATCTCACCAAACAGTGTTTATCAGATTTATGAATTAGCCTCATCCTTTCTCCATGTGCTCTCTGAAAGAGGTGCCCAAAGCAGTTTGCAGGGGGCAGGCAGTGACTATCAGCCCTTGGGGAATCTGCCCTAGAGTGGAGTATTGGTAGCCATTTTAAAGTTGTTTGTCAAGTTCATTACAACAACTTTGTCACGGGACAATGCACACACATGGACAAAGGCTCTGGGGGTGGGGACTCCCCAGGGAAACACAGAGCTGTCCCTCCTGCTGGGCTGAAGGAAGGGGGCCCACAGGAAGGTTTGAACGCTCTGGCAGTCCCACAGCTCTGGATGGAAGCCATGGGCTGCCCAGCACACTGAGCCTGGGAGTCGTGTGCACGTGCACACGTGCCTCTGTGTGTGCACACATGTGTGTCTTGGTGTGGGCACAAGGTGAAGCACAGCTGATGGAAGGCAGTGAGGCTCTGTGCAAGTCACACTGGCAAGGACCGGAGTGCCCACTTAACCTGGTTCAAAGTTGGGTGTGTGGCAGAACCTCTTCTCAGCGGGCTCTCACTGCTCCTGCAAACATTCAGCCTGAATGGGGCTCCAGGAGAAGTAGGAATGTGGCAGGGAAAATAGAGCCTCTAGCTTCCTCTTGTTGGGGGTACAGATAGGGGATACAAATGCAGTTTTGGGAGCCCAAGGAAAGAATAAAATAAAGCGCTACATTGTATGCTTAACTTAGTTTCAAAGGCAGAGGAGACCTAATTCCTCCTTAGAGGAGTTCACATTTTAGGAGCAGGAGGCAAACATACAACACAGACAAACACCAAGCGTGGTTTGCACGTGGTATGCACAATATGTCCATGGCAGCTGTGGACAGTTACCCCATTCAGTAATCATAGCATCCAGTGAAGTGGACACATCCTCTGGTCTTCTTATCCACGCCAACTGACCCCGGCTGCTGGCGCATGCTGCTGGGTAAGTGACAGCACCTGGATACAAACCCCAGGGTCAGAGGCCAGCAGGTGCTCCACTCAGGCACACCATGGACCAAAGGGGTAAGTGAAACGACTTGCAAAGTGCAGTATGAGATCGCAGAGTGATCACTCTGATGTTGACTTGGGCGGCAAACTGCGGCTCTTTGGCCCCTTGAGTGTGGCTCTTCCACAAAATACCAGGGCCTGGACAAGTCTATGTTGAGGAAGTGGCGTTAGAAGAAGTTTAAGTTTAAAAAATTTGGCTCTCCAAAGAAATTTCAATCGTCATACTGTTGATATTTGGCTCTGTTGACTAATGAGTTTGCCGACCACTGGTCTACACGGTAACATTGCCAGCACTCGGGAGAAAATGGAAACCAAACGTGCTCAGGTTGCTGCTGGGAGGCGGAGGGCTTCCGCTGAACAGACAGCCTCACTTTGTGTTATTCAGCCTTTGGGCCACACAGCACTTTGATCTAAACTCTTTAGTAGATAACAAATGAATATTTATTGTTTTTATGAGCATTGTTTTGTATAAAACAAATTTGGGGGAGAGGGAAGGAATAAATATTTGGGACAGCAAACATTTAAATGCCAGTAGTTAATTTACTTTCTTACCTTGATTTACAATGGTAACATTTGGGTGGAAAGTTGAAAAAAAGGGACACTCTTTTGTTCTTGTTTTATTTAGAATTTCTAAAGTCTAAAGGAATGTTTTTATTGCAATACATAAAGTAATAAAAAAACAACAACAAAACAAAAAAACACACAAAAAAACAGAGGCAACCAAGGATTTAAATGCCATTAAAGACGCTTACTCCCAGCGTGTTAAAAGAGCAAAGGAAATTCTAGCATATTTTAAAAATCTTTTTCCATTTTTTAATTCTTAAAAACCTTCCGACTTCTAATTTGTTGTTACATGGAAAAGAGGGAAATTGTCAGAGAAGGGAGACCGCCAAAACAGCCTCAGCTTTGTGTGAGTAGACCCAGGACCCCACAAAGTGAGGAGAAAGGACTAACGGGCCATGGGTGATTTAGGGCAGAGGAGATGGTAGGTGTCCCACAGTCTAGAGCAGTGGTTCTCAACCTTCCTAAGGCCACGACCCTTGCATACAGTTCCTCATGTGGTGGTGACCCCCAACCATGAAATTTTGCTACTGTTATGCATCGTGATGTAAATATCTGCATTTTCCGATGGTCTTAGGCGACCCCTGTGAAAGGGTCGTTCGATCCCCAAAGGGGTCGAAACCCACAGGTTGAGAACCGCTGGTCTAGAGGCTTTTCCTCTACTGCCGCACCGCACAGACTGCTCCGTCCTCTACCCACAGAGATCCAGTTTGCAGGACGAAATGGCCACCAGCTCTGGAGTCTGAGGAACCTGAGACCCTAAAATCACATTTAGAGCTGCTGGGCCTTGTAGAGGGAAAGCCTCTGATAGGAGGAACAGACGCTGGCTCTTACTCTTCCAAACATGCCATTTGCCATGACCACTTATTTTCAGGAACGAAAATAGTCTTATCTCTGGGATTTTGCCACACTAAAAGTTGTTCCCAAATTGTAAAATACTCCTAAGTTTTATAATCTTCCACAAGTGTCCAAAAGGCAGGGGGTGGGGGTGGGGGGGACAACACACCACTGCTTGTGTTTTTCAGTGCCTCCTGTTTTATTTCGGATTCAGTTTTTCTTATTTGTTTTACGTCATGATCACAAGCAGAATGCTGTAGCTATGGCGATGCTTGCAGAATCCGCACGTCAAGCCCTTGGCAGCAGCGCCCTGGGCGCATCTCAAGCTGCAGGGCAAGGAGGGAGATGACATCAAAGAACCTGAAGACCAGGCACATTTACTTTTCTGATTCAAATTACTTTGTTTGGAAGCGAGTAAACACCATTACCTTAACAACTGAGCTGGGCGGCTTTGAGGGCTTAACAGGACATTGTTTTCCTAGGGAGAGGTGGGGGCTGCGGCGGACCCAGAGGGGCCTGCAGAACCAGGTGGCTTTGTTTGTTTTTTTACGTTCTTCTCAGAACTGCGGGGGAGGAGGAGTTTACAGACCATTTGACTGAGTTTCTTGTAAAAGTACCTGTTGATTTTCCTTGCTTAAAATGGAATTAATGTTCATTATGGAATAATCAGAGAGGCAAACGAGAAAGCCTACCACATTCTGTCACCAACTCTCTTCTTAACTTTGTCCCCCCAGCTAACTACGCCCCTACATAGATTTTTACATCCTTTCATAAACTTCACACCCCCAAAACAACAGCATATTAACAGCATATTATACACTGTTTCCTTTTTTCATTTTTATTTTTTACTTAGTATATTCTGGAGGCCTTTCACTCTTAGCCCCTCTAGAATGGTTTCATTCTTTTCATCTGTAGCATAATATTCCATTATATGGATATTCCCTAGTGTATTTAACCTGTCCTCTGTTGATAGATATTTAGGTAGCTTCTAATCTCTTGCTATTACCAACAGTGTGGCAATTCATACCTCACTATATACTTGTAGTTGTGGGATTGTGCAATGTGAAAGTGTGCCTGGAGGATAAATAACTTAGAATTGGAATTGCTAGGTTGGGAGGTATGAGCATAGGTGTTTTTCATGGAAATTGTATTGCCTTGCTTTCCATAAAGATTATACCAATTCATTTCCCTACCAGCCCATGAGAGTGTGCCTGTTTCCTCATATCCTTGATAACACAGTGTGACAGCAGATTTCTGGATCTTTACCATCTGGAAGGTGAAAATAGTGCCTAGTATAGTTTAATAATGTGTACTTCTAAGTAAGGATGAACATCTTTGCCTAACTTGAAAGAACTCTTTGTATTTCTTATTCTGTGGATTGTATGTTTATATCCTTTGCTAATTTTTCTATTGTTATTTTTTCTTATTGATTTGTTACAACTTTTTACATACTAATGATGTTAGTCTTTTTTCTCCCCTGAAATATAAATCACAAACATATTTACCAGTTTGCTCTTTGTGTTTTTTTTTTATTTAGTCACTCTCCACCACCATGCAGAATATTTTTATTTTTATGTAATCAAATATCCAGATCCTTCTTTTCTGACTTGAGGATTCTATATTAAACTTAAAGAGGCTCTGCCCAAAATAGGTATTTTTTAAATCCTTTCATGTTTTTGTCTATTTGCCTATGAATTTATATTTGATGCATCTGGAATTTATTTCAGTGGAAGGTATAAAGTAAAAAACCAGGCTTACTGGTATTTTCCAAATTGCCATCTGCTTGCCTCAATACCATTTTTCATTCATTTTTTTCCTTTATGTTTGTTAATCCTCACCCAAGGATTTTTTCCATTGATTTTTAGAGAGAGTAGAAGGGAGGGGGAGAGACAGAGAGACACATTGATTGGTTTCCTCTCACAGGTGCCCCCACCAGGGTTGTGAATTGAGTCTGCAACCAAGATATGTACTATTGATGGGAATCAAATCCATGAACATTCAGTCCACGGACCAATGCTCTATCCACTGAGCAAAATCATATAGGGCCCAGCACCATTTTTGTTGAATAATATATCTTTTCATTAATGTTTTGAAAAATTACTACTATATATTAAATTACCTCATGAATTTAGGTCTATTTATGAACATTATTCTATTCCACACACCAGTTTGTCAAGTCATGCACCGGTACCATGCTGTTTGTAAAATTAGTTTTAGTTCTGCATCATGAAATCTGGAAGAGCTTGCTCTCTCCTATTACTCTCCCACCTCCCAAGTTTCCATGGCTATTCTTGCTTGCTTATGGATATTGAAGTCAACTTGTGTAGTACCTCCAAAGAAATAGCCTTTTGTTGGAGACATGAGAAGTTTATAGAATGATACAGGAAAAATTGAATTTTAAGATGTTAAGTCTTTATCCAAGAGTGTGGTATTTTTTTTTTTTTTTGCTATTCTTTTCAAGTCTTATTTTGTGCCTGGTAGCAGATTCTTTTAATGCTCGCTCCAGGAAGGAGAATCCCTCTAATGAGGTGCTGGCAGGAGGATAAGCTCCCCCAAGAGCTAGCTTAACAAATGTAGATTCTAATCTTTGAGAATCTTTTTCTTTTTCAATGGTTATGCATCTGTGTGACCATATTAGTAACATATAAATAACATTTGCATATAATAATATAACATTATAATACAATAATTATATTATAATAATATAATAAAATAATTATAATAATACAATAATTCAAAATTATTCTGCATGGTTTATCCTTTTGGATATGATAGAGTCCAGCAAGATAATTTTTTTGGCCTGTAGCATTGTGGTCTCTCTCTCTCTCTTTCTTTTTCTCTTTCTCTTTCTTTTCCTCTCTCTCATTTTTATATATAAACTAGAGACCTGGTGCACAGGATTCGTGTACTGGTGGAGGGTATGGGATCGTTTGCCCTCTAAGCAGCTGCTCCTGCATTGAGTGTCTGCCTCCTGGTGGCGAGTGCACATCATAGTGATTGGTTGATAGGTCGTTCTGTTCCACCATTCATTGGGTGGGCTTTTATTATATAGGATTTTACTTAACTTTTTAAACCAAATGTTTTCTTTTGGAATAATGTTAAATTTACAGAAAGTTTCAAAACACTTAGATTTACAGAAAATGTTCCTATTCTCCCTTCACCCCATTTGCCCTAATGGTAATATTTTAAATAACTGTAGGGCATTTGTCAAAACTGAGAAATTAATATTGGTACATTACTTTTAACTAAACACCAGACTTTATTCAGGTCTCACTGGCTTTTTCATTCATGTCATTTTTCTGTTCCAGGATCCAGTCAGGAAACCACCTGGCACTTGGTAATATTGCTCTTTGATTAACCCGCAGAGGAGGGAGCAGCCTTGCTCTTCCCGGCGTCTGGGGTTAACCACGTAGACTCTTGTCCTATGGCTGGAGGGAAACACTTATGACCACAGAAACTGATCATTCAATCCCATGATGCAGCCTTCCTACCCTACATGTTCCTTTCTGTACTGGCAGCATCCCATTAACTTAACCTAAATGTGTGTGTGTGTGCGTGCCTGTGTGTAATATAAAGACAAATCAACATTTCTTTATGCCTCTGCAATGTTGGCCTTGCAAATGCTACTGATAAGGTTGACATATGTATTTTGATGAAACCATTGCTAGTTAAATCAATAAATGGGTTCTTTTTCATATTGTCCGCATCTGCCTAATCTACAAAGATAAGCAGTATGGTTTGGCTCAGTGGTTAAAAGCATGGGCTCTTACACATCTGGGTTCAAACCTCAGACACTTACTCAAGACACTGTATCTTCTTGGATAGGTTACTTCATGTCTCTGAGCTTCAGTTTCATCCTCTGTAAAATGAATCATCTGATCATAGAAACTCCTAGAGATAATGCATGCAGAGACCTTAGTACAATACAAACTTCTAGTAAACGGTAGTTTTCATACACTGGCCATCTCCCACCTTCCCTGATCTCAAATAAGCTTTATATCCAACACATCCCTCGGGACCACAGCTCAGAATTTAGCAACATCATTGTTATGCTCAGAAGGAACATGTGTGGGAAGAAGGTTCAGCGCTAAGGGTTATGCCAAGTACAGATTCCAGTCTCTCCTCTTTCTATGCATTGCTGCTTTATCCTGTACTCAGCGTGGGTTGCTAGTGGGAAGGAGAGAAGTGGCTCAGATATACATGGAGAGGGAGGGGGAGGGCGGGTGAAGCAGGGAGAATCTCTTTCCTCCTCTCAGGTGGTTCTGTGTGTGTGGCTGCAGCGCTGGAGTGTCTGCCGGGATGGGCATTGCCAAGAAGCCGGGTGGCCCGGCTGGGTGGAGCTCCCAGGCCTGACGCTGGGTGAATCTCGGGCTGGCTGTGACTCAGGGGCCCCTTCGAGTGCTTCCGCTAAGGGTCACTTTAGGTCCTCTGGATACCACTTCCAGGCTCTGCTGCCAAAGAGAAATGTTCTTGTTCACTGAGGCATTCAGAAAAGGCCAGAGAACAGGAGGAGGGCAGGGGCAAGCTCCTTGGTCTGCTCCACAGAATACCCCAAGCCACAGAGAGAGATTCTAGCCCAGGGTCTTTCTGGGATATTTATTGTAATTAACATTTTTCAGTCAATGCTATTATCTTTGGAAACTTGACACACTTTGCAATATGGAAATAAGTATTCTAGGCTTTACATATAAAGGCCTCCATTACTGCTCACATCTTTCTTTACATCTTTTTTTAATTTTATTTTTTCTATCGTGGTTATAAAATCCTGACATAAATATAGTGTATACACACACACACACACACACACACACACACACACACACACACACACAATTTTGGGTTCTTAGTGGAAAATGTCTTTAATAGAAAAATAGAATCTAAAGTTATAAAGTTGCTCTCTTTTCTAATGATGTGTCCTTAATAATGTTTGAAAATATCTTATAGGTAATAATACATAGCCTTCCTCAAGCATATTTAGCAACAAAATAATCCTCAAATACAGTAATAAATCATCTACTTGCCTATGGCATTCTTGCAGATACACTTTCTGTTCTGTTTCAAGGTCAGAGACGTGAGAAGAGGAAAGGTCGATTTTCAGTATATTATGTCCTTGCAGAATAGACTGACACATTTTTTTCTCTGCCTGGGTATATTTAATACAGGATATTGCTTTATATTTTTACCGCTTCTCAACAAAG
>PVJN01034751.1:0-22562 GCA_004026805.1 Lasiurus borealis | reverse complement strand
ATATTAAAAAAAAAAAAAAAAAGCCGAGATCGGTTTGGCTCAGTGGATAGAGTGTCGGCTTGTGGACTGAGGGGTCCCAGGTTCGATTCCAGTCGGGGGCATGTGCCTTGCTTGCGGGCACATCTCCAGTGTGGGGCGTGCAGGAGGCGGCTGATCGATGTCTCTCTCTCATCGATGTTTCTGACTTTCTATCCCTCTCCCTTCCTCTCTGTAAAAAATAAATAAAAAATATATTTTTAAAAAACAAACAAAAAAACGTTAATCTTAGAAGAAGAAGAAGAAGAAGAAGAAGAAGAAGAAGAAGAAGAAGGAGGAGGAGGAGAGGAAGAAGAAGAAGAGGAAGAAGGAGAAGGAGAAGGAGGAGGAGGAGCAGGAGGAGGAGGAGGAGAAGAAGAAGAAAAAGAAGAAGAAGAAGAAGAAGAAGAAGAAGAAGAAGAAGAAGAAGAAGAAGAAGAAGAAGAAGAAGAAGAAGAAGAAGAAGAAGAAGAAGAAGAAGAAGAAGAAAAAGAAGGAAAAGAAGAAGAAAAAGAAGGTCATAGGTAGTAGCTACGCCGGCCAAGAGAAGACCCTTTCACGTCGCCCTCCTCAGAGCGATCTGGATCCACTCGAGGGGGTGGCGGGCGGGCGGGCGAGCGAACGGGGTCCGCAGGGCGACGACCGCAGGCGCCGGGCGAGGTCTGACAGCCCGGCGCCTGCGGAGGAAAGAAACTTCAGACCCGCCGCGTTCCAGCCGCGGAGCGAGCGGGGTGGGTGTGGCCCGAGCGCCGGGCTCCCGCCCCGCCTCCCTCCTTCCTCCCTTTTGCCTTTTAGGTCTCGGGGCCCGCAACCCACTGAGCGGCAGACACCGCCGGAGCCGGTCCACCTCGGGCTCCCGGCGAGGCGTCCCGGAGGAGCGGCCCAGCGCGCGGAGCCGGGGTGCGGGCGAGCCCGGGGCACCTTTCACCCCCCTGTGTGCGGGGCGACGCACACCCGCAGCATCTGCAGGCCCCCGGTACCGCAGCCCCGCATTCCACCCGCGCTCCGTCCGGGGCGGCGGCGGCGGCGGCGGCGAGATGGCCGCGCGGGTGGGCCTCCTGCTGCGCGCCCTGCCCTTGCTGCTGTGCGGCAGCCTGGACGCCCGGCTCCCGGGGCGCGCGGGCCCGCAGCTGCGCCGGGAGGCGGAGGTAAGGGGGGGTGTGCGCGGGGCTCGGGTCGGTCCGCGTGCGGGAGAGCCGCCGGGACTTCGCATCCTGGCCACCCGGCTGTCCCCTCGGAGCTGACCCTCTGGCTGGACCCGCTCCCTGTCCCCCGCACCCGGCAGCCTCGCACACAAAGGACCCCGGCGCACCAGCGTTGGGGCGGGGACCGCAGAGGCACGCGGGTCTGTCTGCCTGGCGGCTCCCGGACGGACGGACGTGGGGGAAGAAGGGAGAGACTAGCTGGGACCCCGCCCCTCGCCGCCTGAGCCTGGGAGACAGGGCAGTTCATTCATCCGAAGCCCCGAGTGTCAAACTCGGTGGAGGCCCGCACATGGGTGCGGGGGAGAGGATACCGCTCCCCGGGCTGGGACACCGGGGGCAGAACCGGCGCGCCTGAGCGGGTGCTGCCGCTCAGCAGCTTGCAAACTGGAAGAAGAGAGTGTGTTATAGGACTATGGAGAGCTGCTTCTGGGGAGCTTTCAGCAGTCCGGCTGGAAGAGGGGACGGGGAGGTGGCGATGGACCTTAAAACATTTCCATTTTCAGTTTCCTTCTTGGGACTCTGCTTGCTGGAGGTGGCATAAAGCGAGAACTTTTTGTGAGGTGGGGGTGGACTTGGGACATCTATTTTCTAGATGAAGGTGATTGTAGTAATACACCAGGGTCTTTCCCCCCCCGCCCCCAAAGAAGCATCCTGTGTTCTTCTTCTTCTTTTTTTTTAATCATCATCCAAGGATATTTTTTTTTCCTGTTGATTATCAGAATCAAAGAGAAGGGGGAGGCAGAGAGAGAGAAACATCGATGTGAAAGAGACACACATCTATTGATTGCCTCATGTACCTTAACTGGGACCAGGAAGGGAACCTGCAATCCAGGGATGTGTCCTAGAATCGAACCCGAGACCCTTCGGTTCATGGGCCAATGCTCTAACCTCTGAGCAACCCCCACCAGGACTCTATCTGTGTTCTTAGCTCTTCCCAGAAATAGGTCTGTGGTCTCCACTGTTTTAAGGCAAAGAGATGGCAGTCACTTCTAAATTACCGAGCCCAGGACTCTGCCCTGAGACTTGCTCACCGCAGAGCATCTTTCCTGCTCTAAAGCTGCCAGTTCAGAGCGTCTCAGTATCCTCACCCTTTCCTGGAAGAGGCGGGCTGAGTTTAGGAAACGGGAGGCGGGCCCAGAGCCAGCTTCTGTCGCTGCTGCTCGGGAATATCTGGGAATAACCGAGCTTCAACGAGAAGGTCCTTTCTCAGACTCCCTCCCCCTGACCCCTCCCAAGCACTGGTCTCTTGCTCTGTGCTCTCTGCTTATGGACATTTAAGAATCATTTTGTTCTCTGAGTTTAGAATCTTACAACATCAACTGCAAAATCCTTGTGGCCTCAGGAGAAAGCTTTCGTCTACCAAGCCAAGTCCTGTTCAGAGTCCCACCCCGACTGCCCCCACGTCCAGGTCCCAGGCGATCCTTGGCAGGAGAATAGAGACAATGGCTCGGCCGCTCACGCCTGTGGTGGCCTCGGAGGGAGAGAATTTCATCTTGGGGTGTGCTTGGGAAACGTAATATCTAACAGATTGAGTCTCTTTCAGTCTGTTTAACATAATCGGGTAAAGGGGATTTTTAACTCTGAGAAAAAGAAATATTTGAAAAGCATAAAAACTCTGGAAATGTGTAATGGGTGCATAGTGTCTCCATACGCCTAGGCATGTACATACGTATGTGGATATATGTAAATTGGGATGTGTATGTGCATGTGTGGATGTCAGTATGTCTGTATGTGTTTCTGTGGATGGTCAATTGCATGGCCTTTGGTGTCAGACACCTGAGTGCAAACCATAGGTTTAACCTCTATGAACCTCCGTTTTCTTCTCTATGCAATGGGGTTAATAATGCCTATTTCACAAGATTATTGTGTGGTTTTTATGGAGATCCCTAGTTCCTAGAAAGTAGTTTAGAAAAGGAAGCTGCTCTCCATGTTGCTGTTGTTAGTATCTTTATCATTATTGTAGAGAACAGAGCGTCAGATTAAAGTCCTGGCCTGGTGGTTAGCTCTCCTAAAACAATGACAAAATACACAAGGGAACTATTTTCAGCGCTGGATCACAGACAGCACCGAGCTGTAGTTATCAGATGGTGTTGCTTTTACGATGGCTACCTTACCCCAAAACTTAGTAAAGTGAAACAACCATTTATCATGTCTATTGGTACCATGGTCCGGAATTTCAAACAGCTTGTCTCTGCTGTACAGCATCTGGAGGTGGAATCATCTGCAGGCTGCTCACTCACCAGCTGATGCTGGCTGTCAGCGAGGGGCCTCGGCTCTTCCCCATTCAGGCCTATCCACAGTGTCTCCCATACGGGCTAGTTCGGGCTGCCTCAAAGCATGGTGGCTGGGTCTCCGAGATAAGTGTTCTGAGAAGCAGAAAGGGGATCAGGGAGAAAGAGACAGACAGACAGACAAGCAAAAGAAGCTGTGCCCTCCTTATGGCCTAGACTGGGAAGTTGTGTATCATCACATCTGCCGGATCAGTCACAACCCCGCCCCCTTCCAGGTCAAGGGCAGGGAACATGGTCCCCACAATCGGTGGGAGGAGTGCTGAAGTCACACTGTAAGAAGAGCGTGGAAATGGGGAATGTCATGGTCATTTAGGGGAATACAACCATTGCAGAAGGGAACGCACCAAGTAAGCCCCGGGATTACTTCAGCTCTCGGCCCGAGTACAATCCGCTGACCGCCGGGCAGGGAGCTAGACCCCAGTAGAGCATAGCAGTCCTACTGAGCACATAGACGGAGATAAATAATAAAAACAAACTGTGTGATCTTAACACATGGCGGACGGATCATGAGAATTTTCCCTTCATATTACACAGTGTCTTACAAAGTATCAGACTTTAAAAAGATATTAGCTTGTAAGAACATGTAATAACTTCAAAATGCAATGGGTATTTCATTGTAAAGCGTGCCTTTAACATTTATGTGAAACGTTTTTTTGTCCTCGTTCAATAGAAACGTATCTGGCCACTGGGTAAAGCCAGCCATAAAACTCCTGGTCCGCAAGGTGTTAAGTTATTTCCTTCACTTCTCCAGGCTGCACTTTCCTCCACTGGAAAAATGAGGGAGTTAATTTCATTTAAGTGGCTTAAATGACTTTTAAGATTCTCTCCAGCGCTAACATTGACTTTGGTACGTGTGTGCGCGTGTGCACGGGTGTACATTTCATCCGCCTGTGTATCCATGCCTGTGTTCCCAGGTCTCTGTGTGCCTCCCTGCACCCTGTGTGCATGGCTGTATGTGTCTCCTGTGTGCACACAAAGTAATAAAATCGAGGGCTCTCTGGAATGGGCTCTGCCTGGGAGGAGGCTGACTGCTTACAAAGCTGCATTATGAACAAGGTCATTGTCGCCCACTTAGCAAAACCAGGGCTACTCAACACCAGTGAGTAGGAAGGGCCTCCGTTGCCCAATTGCAAGACTGAGGGTTGATGAATGACATCACCATCCTGGCCCCACTCTCATGCTCAGCCGGGCCTTCCTCTGCTCTCGCTTGGCACAGACTATCCCCAGGGATCTATCGACCGTGTTTTGCTCAGACCTCCCTCAGAACCACAAGTCCAGTGTGTGCAGGCCCTGCCTGCCACTCGGTGGTCTACGCAGGTCTGCACAGCCGCTCCCAGGGCGCCGCACTTCGGGAGCCGGGGCGTTTGTTTCTCTAGGGAAACATTGAAGCTTCTGTGAAGTATCCACCCCCAGATGCAGTGTCTGCTTCTCATAGCCCAGAGCCACTTATTTGACTTTGTGTGAGTCAGAAACTCAGAAGCCCGGGTGTGGAAGCCGTTCCCAAGGGCTCAGCTCAGTGACTCATGGAACCAGGGTGAATAGAAGTGCAGGAGACACTCTGAACTAAAGGGTCCCAAATAAGCGGGAGTTGGTGGGAAAGCAGTTGTGTCAAGCCAGCCTGAAAACCAAGAAATCTCATAAAAACTGCATGGTGGCCCTAGCTGGTTTGGTTCAGTGGATAGAGCATCAACCTGCGAACCGAAGGGTCCCAGGTTCGATTCTAGTCAAGGGCACGTACCTAAGTTTCAGGGTCCTCCCCATCCCAGGCCCTGTTCAGGGCCCATGCATCCTGGAGTCTAATGTGTGTCTTTGTGAAGGAACATGCTTTGGTCCTGTTACATACCTCTGGCTGGTCAGATGACTGGTTTGGGGTGCGATGGAAGATGTGATCATGTGATCCCAGCCTCTATTGATAGCCAAGTCCACGGCCCGAGCAGCTTCTTCCCTCTGCACTGCCCCCTGGACCTGCTTGCAGAGGAGACAGAAGGGAGCCGGTTAAAAAGAGCCCAGTTTTGCCTTTTTCTTCCTTTAGGGCTGTCTCCCCAGTGGGGAGGGCAGCTTGGCTCTTGCTCCTTCACTGGTAAAGCCCCTGAGTCACTTGTTAAAATGTGCAATAAAACATCCTGGATGGGTGTCAGACTCACTTACTGGTTCTGCCCTCACTGAGACCTTTTACCAAGGTACTGCACTCCTCTGAGACTTACTTTCTTCATCTTTAAAAGGGGAATAGCAGCCCCTGGCCAGTTGCTCAGTGGTTAGAGCATTGGCCTTTGCACCAAAGGGTGCAGGTTTTGGGCCCAGTCACGATGTCTGTGGGAGGCAACCAATTGATGTGTCTCACATGGATGTCTCCTGCTCTTTCTCTCGCCCACTTCCACCTCTCTCCCACTCTCTAAAAGCAATGGAAATGTTAAAAATCCTTGGGTGAGGATTAACTAAAATAAAATAAAATAAGAATAAGAATAAGTCCAGCAGGTTGGCTCAGCAGTTGAGCATCAACCCTGGAACCAGGAGGTCATGGTTTGATTCCCGGTCAAGGCACATGCGTTGATTGTGGACTTGATCCCCAGAAGAGGGCTTGCCAGAGGCAGCCAATTGATGTTTCTCTCTCTCTCCCTCTCCCTTTCTCTCTGAAATCAAGCAAATCTATTAAATAAATAAATATAAAATAAAATGGGAATAATAACCCCTGACCTCTGTTCTTACAAGGTGTTTGTGAAGCTCACAGGTGCAATCCCTTAAAAAGCTCTGAAAGAGCCAAGCACTCCCTGTACTCTTGATTACCAGAGAACAGCTTTATTTATAGAACGTGCAAGGCAGAACACCAACAATCATCCCTCGAATCTTGACTTGGCTAATCATACGGAAGATGTATTAAATGATAAAACACAGTCACGTAGCGTCACTTTGAAAAGCCTAAACTCATAATGAAACACGAAATGAGCTGGAATAAATCATCGGTAAAGCAACACGGTTTCTGTATGAACTTGCCATTTTGCAATTTTTAAATTTCTGGGTTCATTTTTGCGGCTGGAATTCTTTGATACAGAGGGTGTCATAGCCACTCTGTGGATTTGAGACTGGGAGCTGGCTGGCCCCTCCTGGACTTCCAGCAATAAAGCTCTGTGACTATAGAGGGGGAAATAATGTTTTGTTTTTAATATATTTTTTTATTGATTTCAAAAAGGAAGGGAGAGGGGGAGAGAGAGAGAGAAACTTCAATGATGAGAATCATTGATCAGCTGCCTCCTGCATGCCCCCTGCTGGGAATCGAGTCTGTAAAACCTAGGCATGTGCCCTTGACCAGAATCGAACCCAAGAACCTTAAGTCCACAGGCTGATGGTCTATCCACTGAGCCAAACCAGCTAGGGCAGGGAAAATAATGTTTTCCATGGGACAATTATCCCAGATCTTTCCCAAAGCATCTTCTTACTGCATTTTCATGATGCTCCTATGAGAAACATAAGCAGTATTCTTACCCCCCATTTTAGATTTTGGGGCGCAGAGAGGTTAAGTAATCGTGTCATAGAGCACACAGAAGCAAAGCTACGATAATAGACCTGAAGTGTCTCTTAGTTCTAATCCAACTCTCTCATTTTACAAAGGAGGAAACTAAGGCCCAGAAAGGTGCACGGCTCACCTTTCTGGCATCAGCCCCCAGAATAAAACTCAAGACACTCAGCCCAACCCACGTGGCTCATGGTTGAACCTCGATCTATGAACCAGGAGGTCACGGTTCAATTCCTGCTCAGGGCACATGCCTGGTGTGTAGACTAGATCCCTAGAGTGGGGTGTGCAGGAGGCAGTTGATCAATGGTTCTCACTCATTGATGTTTCTATCTCTCCCTCTTCCTTTCTTAAATATATATATATATATATATATATATATATATATATACATATGTATATATATATGTATATATATATATATAATTATATATATATAATTTTTTTTAAATGAGACTCAGCCCAGTCCTGTTGTCCTGCCAGGCCAGTGACTCAGAGTTCCTGACTCAGCCCTGGATTCACTTTGCTAAACCTACTGCTAGTCTTGCCCTGGCCAGAATAGCCCCTTCCCTCAGGCATCCAGTGGGCTGGGAGCCACACACCCTGTCAGGACAAGCCAGGACGGGTGCAGAACTAGAACCCCCAGAGCTCTGATTCCACTGAGCGTCCTGGGTCCCGGGGGAACCATGTTTGTTTTACCCAAACACCCCAGCCACCCCCAGGGCTTTCCAGAGGTGGCTCCCAGGAAAGTGGCCCCAGCCACCCCCAAGAGGGCGAGGCAGGTTGGCACCAGCTTTTAAACCCAAGCAGGTGAATCACAAAAGCTTCGGCTTCCGCTCCACTCAGCTCCAGCGTTGGGCTCCTCAGCACAGGACGGGGGGAGGACAGGGAAGAGAGAACACCTGGTGTGGGAACTGTCAGGCAGAGAGGAGCGGACCGGGTGCTGCCTCCATGAGGGGGGCAGGAGACCATGGGTGGGGCTCCGAGCGTCCCTGAGAGGACACAGGCCCCAAGAACACTGCAGCCTGGAAGGGAAAGGACTCCTCCAAGGCGGTTAGTGTGGAGCTGAGGTGAGAACGAGTGCTCCACCTCTCAGTCCTGCCCCCTTTCCAGGATCCCTGTGCCACGGTGTCCTCTGCCCCACACCCTGCTCCCATGCAGACAGAGACATTTCTTGCGCCTTTGCAGGGGACACTGAGGCACGGCAAATGGGTTAGGGACAGCTCCAGGAGCAGAGGTGCCTCAACTCTGCCTCCTCCTCACCAGGGACATAGGTCTACCCCCCTCAACAGAACTACAGAGCACTCAGCTCTGGCAGTATTCAGGAGACCCTTTCTTGTAATGAAAAACTTTTTTTTTTTTTTAAGACTTTTTTTTTTCCAAATACATTTTATTGATTTTCTACAGAGAGGAAGGGAGAGGGATAGAGAGTTAGAAACATCGATGAGAGGGAGACATCGATCAGCCACCTCCTGCACTCTTCCCCCCCTCCACTGGGGGTGTGCCTGCAACCAAGGTACATGCCCTTGACCAGAATCGAACCTGGGACCCTTCAGTCCGCAGACTGATGCTCTATCCACTGAACCAAACCGGTTTCAGCATGAAAAACTTTTTAATTAGAGGTATATTAAACATGAAATAAGTATAAGAGAATTCGTGGTTGTTGTTGTTAATCCTCACCCAAGGATATTTTTTTTTAAGAGCAAGTAAAAGGGGACAATAGAGACAGAGAGAAACATCGATGTGAGAGAGACATCAATTGGTTGCCTCCTGCATGTGCCCCAACCGGGGCCAGGATTGAGACCGCATCAGAGGTACAGTACCCTTGATCAAAATCGAACCCTCAACCCTTCAGTTTGCAGGCCCACGCTCTATCCACTGAGCCAGACAGTCTAGGGCTATCAGGGAGTTTTTAAGTCCTGCTAATCTCCATAATAATACTTGAGGGCTTTTATGGAAATATAAAATGTCACATTCTTAAGATTTCTCTTTCTCATTCTTTTGGTGTCCTTTGGCTGCTGTGAACACATGCTCCCTGCTTCCCGGGAGTTCAGCTCTGCCCGGCAACCCACAGGGTCCCAGAGACAGTCAGGAGAAAGGGCTTCTGCTCAGGACTTCCCCTCCCGTGGACCCCTGAAAAATGCCTCCACCCCCATCCTGCCCTCCACCCCACCTTGCCTGCCAAAGTACCAGGCACGGGCCCAGCCAGGAAACAGGAGACGCCGCTCGTCGATTTCCCCTCCTCCTTCTCCCCGCTCTGTCCAAGGTTTCATAGTTCCAGACCTGGAGCCAACTCCCTGATAAGGGCTGGGTGGGTTTGGGGAAGAGGCACAGGGCGTGCCAGCCTGTTGCTGGCCTGTGACCCAGTCTCTTCCAAATCACTCACTCAGCAAAACTGCTTCTATGAAAACATTCATTCCCTGGCTTCCCCTAAAAAGCCGCTCTCTCTCTCTCCATCCTCACCGGGGGAACTGGAAGAGGCACCTGGCAGGGTGAGGCGATTCTGGGGTGGAGCACCTGACCTGAGAACGGAGGGGTAACTGCCTTCTTCAAAGCGGTCCCCCCTCTCACAGATGGGTTGCATTCTGAAAGCCCGTTGCTAATGTTCCCTGTCAGTTACATCAGCTGGATAAGCTGTTTATTGAGCATGCACCATAGTGGGCACGCTGCTGGATGCGCACTGCTTTATTTAATCCTTCCGAGAATCCTGTGGGGGCTACCCCTGTTCTCACATTGTGGCTGAGGCAACGGAGGCCCAGAGCGGTGACGTCATTTGGCCCTGGCCACCTCGCCGGGTCAGGGCTGGGAAGAGATTCTGGATCCCAAGCCCAGTGGTTATCCCATGATGCCACACTATTTTGAGCTGTAAATAGTCTTCCAGATTAAGCTACAAAAAACTCCTTTAATCCATGATGTGTCCCAAAATAGTATACTTGTGGAAAAGGGAGATAGAAAATAGGGCTGAAATTATCATAAATCGGCGCAGAAGGACAATAAAACAGACGTGGGGAGTGTTCTGTTGTCTAGAAGAAGGGCTCCTTATGGAAAGTGGCTTTAATGAGAAGAGGACATGGAGGCTGCTAGGGATGGATGTAAGGAAATCCACAAAGAGGGGCAAAGGTTTAGGGGCTTGGAGTCCTGGCTCCATTAGGTTCCTTTTTCTTTTCTTTTCTTTTTTTTAAAATATATGTTATTGATGTTTTTACAGAGAGGAAGGGAGAGGGATAGAGAGTTAGAAACATTGATGAGAGAGAGACATCGATCAGCTGCCTCCTGCACGCCCCCACTGGGGATGTGCCCGCAACCAAGGTACATGCCCTTGACCAGAATTGAACCCGGGACCCCTCAGTCCACAGGCCGACGCTCTATCCACTGAGCCAAACCAGTTTCGGCACGATAGATGTTTTTCTCTTTCACATCTCTTTCTCGCTCGCTCTCCCTCTCTTTCTCAAAAACAATACACTGCCCGGCTGCTGTGTCTCAGTGGGTGAGCATTGACCTCTGAACAGGGAGGTCACAGTTTGATTCCCAGTCAGGGCCCATGCCTGGGCTGCGGGCTTGATCCCCGGTGGGGAGTGTGCAGGAGGCAGCCAATCAGTGATTCTCTCATCATTGATGTTTCTATCTCTCCCTTTTCCTTCCTCTCTGAACTCAATAAAAGAGTAAAAATTAAAAAAAAAATCAATAAACATCCTTGGGTGAGGATTTGTTTTTTAAAAACGCAGCAAACAAAAGTGAGTAACAGAATAGGGAAGACTGAAAATGATGTCTGTATAAGTAACATAGCAAGGAGGGGTAAAAAATAAGAGACTGTGTGTGCCTGCATGAGAATTAAGCAGCCAGGTGACATTTTAACCCATTTTTGAGGCTTCTCAGTGAGAAGGGCAAGCAGGGAGCCAAGTACAGTGATTCCCCGCTCAGGGTAGGACAGGTAAGGACAATGAGTCACACACTTCTCTCCAGGGGCTGAGAGAGCGGCTTCCAGGTCTGTGCGGGCGGCAGTGAGCAAAAGGCATGTGGGGGACGGGGTGTTCTCACCCAGACCCACAGCTTCCCATCACCCACATGCTGAGATTCCAGCTTCTCCTCTGAGCTCCAGGATCACGCGGCCAGCGCCAACTGACATCATCAGAGTTTATCTTAATCTCTCTCTCTCTCTCTCTCTCTCTCTCTCTTTGTCACACACACACACACACACACACACACACACACACACACCGTTCCTCCTTCAGGCTTCCTCATACAGTAGATGGCATCATCTTCCAAGGCAAAAAATGTCGGAGCCATCCTGGATTCCTCCCTTTCTTTCACTCCCTACAATGAACCCACCAGGAAGATGAAAATAAAGTTCACATTTCTTACCCCGATGGACAGTCGGCCTGCCTCTGATGTCATCACGTTTCCTGCGGCTTCACACCTCCTGCCCCAGACCTCCTTCTACACCGTAAACACGCAATGTCCTTCCTGGCTCAGCCTTTGCATTTGCTGCTCCCTCTGCCCGAACCCCCTTTCCCACCTCAGTGCATGGCTAGTTACTTCTCATTCTCTCCAAATGTTTTTATTGAATGTGAGAGAGAAAGGAAGGGAGAAGTATAGAAACATCTATGAGAGAGAGGCATCACCCCAAGGCTGCTTCCTGCACGCCCCCTACAGGGGATCCAGCCCATAACCTGGGCATGTGCCCTGATAGGGAATCAAACTGGTGACCTCTTGGTTCCTGGGTCAACTCTCAACTGCTGAGCCCCACCAGCCAGGCATGTCTCAATCTTTAGGACTCTCCCATCAAATATCAGCCCTTCAGGGGCCTTCCCTGACCTCCTCATGTAAAGTTTCTGAGTCATTCTCAATCACATCATCCGTTTCTTTTCTTTACAGCATCAAACGTTCTCCTTTATTGTGCTTTTATTGTCTGTCTCTGTCCACAAGTGTGGACATCTAGGTTCCTTTAAGAGTGTCTTGTTGACTCTTGCACCTGGCAAAGTACCTAGCACATTTTATGAAAAATCAAACAAATGAATGAAAGGAAGTTGCAGGTTTCGGGTTCAAAAAGTGCTTCTCCAGAGAGTTAAGGTTTCATGTAAGCCATAGGGTTGAAGGTAAGGCCATTGTTCTTAAATATATCTGCGTTGGGGAGGAGGGTAATTGTTTAGGGAGTAGCCAGCATTAGGTAATTAATTCCCAATCCATGCTTGGCCCAGCCTGCAGGGGATCAGCTCAACTCCCGATCGATACAGAAAGGTTCCTAAAGAGATGACATGTGTCAGGAGAAGAGTTGAGGCATATCGATCATGTATATTTACATGAAGTTATAATAGCTACCCTGCATGGAGCCCTTGCTAGGTGAGAGGTACTGTGGCAAGTACTTTATATTTACTGTTGTGATTCATTCACACATACACACACACACCCTGTAAAGTAGGTACTACTATTTCTAAATCCACGTTACAGTTGAGAAACCAGTGGTTTAGGGAAATAGCTTGCTAACTGGGATTCACACCCAGGCAGGCCTGACTCCAGAGCCCATCACTCTGCTGTCCTCTGACAATGCCATGAGATACTCAGGCCGGGGACTGCTTGGCCAGTGTCAGAAGTAAAGAAGCTAAGGTTCAAACATCATGAGTGACTTGCTCAAGACCATCCGCTAGCCGTTGGTGGCCTGGGACCAAGTCCAGGTCCTGACTTTGCCAGGATTCTTTCTGCTGTAGCTCATAGACCCTGCTGGGACGAGGGGTGAGACCAGGCCCGTTGTATGTGCCATGGACACTTGGAGATCAAGGGAGGGGAAAGGATGCCACGCGGTGGGAAAAGCTGACGCTCCTCTCTCCCCCAGGCGTTCCTGGAGCGGTATGGCTACCTCAGTGAACAGGCCCCCGGAGTTCCCTCCTCCACGCGACTCAGCAATGCCATCAGGTAGGATGGAGGGGCGTGAAGGTTTGGGAGTGCTGGGTATAAGCTTAGCTCATCTCCTCCCTCCTGGGGGAAGGCTGCCCTCATGTGTGTCGAGGGGGCCACGCTCCATTGTCCCTCCTCCCAACCCCCCACTGCCACTCTCCCCAGCCTCCTGCTGTATCCAGAGAAGCTCCCTGCTCTCACCACCCACCCTCCCTTTGTGGTCCTTTATCTCAATTCCTCCTGACAGGGAGTTCCAGTGGGTGTCCCAGCTGCCCATCAGTGGCGTGCTGGACCCCGCCACCCTCCACCAGATGACACTGCCCCGCTGTGGGGTGGCAGATACTGACAGCCGGGCAGCCCGGACGGAGCGGGTCAGCGCCCTGTTCGCTGGACGCCGGGCCAAAATGAGGCGTAAGAGACGCTTTGCAAAGCAAGGTGAGCACTGTTAGGATGGGATTCCCCACCATCCTGAAGCCCCCCGGCCAAAAAAGGGGCTCCCCCTCGGCCTGGGCTGTGTCCATAACCGCTTCCCTGGGGTGGGGGAGCGGAGCACAGGGGACAAATAGAACCTGTGGGACTTGAGGACCATGTTTGTGAACAAAGACATTTTTACATCCGAACGATACCTGTGCTGACGAATTTTTCATTGTGCAAGTATTGTCCAGAGCGAACCCCGTTGAGCCCACTTAAATTCTTGGTCAATTTGCTAGGAAGGGCAGTTAAACTGTTGCCAACACTTTTCTTTCTATTTGAACGGGAGTTATTTTCATCAGAATCGGTTCTTTTTCATGAGAATTACCCAACAAAGATGGGATCCATCGATCAGTTTGATTTTGTCCCCAGTACATTTTCAGCAGCTTGATTGAACTCTAACTCACATACCATACAGTTCACGCATCGAAAGCATTCAATCCAGTGGCTTTTAGCATATTTGCAGAGTTGTGCAACCATCATCACAATGTAATTGCAGACCGTTTTCCTCACCTCAAACAGAAACCCCATGCCCAGAGCCAGGCGCTGCCCATTCCCCCTCCCCCCGCTCCCAGCAACCATTAATCTACGTTCTGTCTCTATGGATTCACCTATTCTGAACATTTATTGCATCATAACACACTTTGGGCATTACACTTCCTCCTGTTACGATTTAATTGTGTTGTTTTTTTTTCTCTTCCCTTCTTCCTCCTTCTTTGGCCAAATTCAGTCTTCCAGGGTCAAAGGTTACTGATCTTAGATTTATAAAGATTTTATTCTTCTGTCAATGCCTCATCAGTAGCAAGTTCTGCAGTGTGTGGTTTTAACATGGTGATTGTTTTTTACTAAGTCTAATTCTCTCTGATCAAGATTTTCTGCAGTTTTCAAGATTCCTAACAAAACGGGGTTGTTTAGTCAGCTTTTTACCTGTCTCATGAATTTTACTGTGAGCCCTGCGGGCAATTGTCTCTTTGAATCTGCAGTGAACTACTTTTACCGACAATATCCATTAGGAACTGGGACAGAAGGCACGTAGTTTGTTTTTATTTCTTAGCATTTCCCCTCAGCTGTGGAGGATGGCCATTTCCAGGTGTTCGCCAGGCCAGTTCAGCTGTGTCTACACGCCCAGCTGCCCGGGTCTCCAGGGCTGACACTGTGTCCTGGGCAGCAGAGGAGAAGGACCCGGCATGAGTGCAGGAGGCCCTGGTAGAGCAGGAAGAGCCACGTTCCTGGGGCTCGGGCTCTGGGTTCAGCTGCGTGACCTAAGCTGAGTCACTTCGCTGTTTCCTCCTCTGAGACTCGGGCCCTTTTAGGTTGCAAAGGAGAGATGAGCTCTGATAACCAAGACACCAGGCTTGCCCTGGCCAGTGTGGCTTATACCCACACTTAGGAGATGACCTAAGCTTATACCCATATAGTGAAAGGAGGCAGGTTGGATTCCCTGTCAGGGCACATGCCCGGGTTTCAGGCTGGATTTCCAGTATGGGGCCTGCAGGAGGGAGCTGATCAATATTCCACTCCCACATTGATGTTTCTCTCTCTTTCCCTCTCGCTTCTTCTCCCTTTAAAATCAGTTTTAAAAGGGGAGGGGCAGGGATTGTGAGAATACAGCGGGAAAAGGGGCAGCCCCAGACCCAGACTCCAGGCTAGAGTCCGTGGAGATTTGGGACGATGCCTCCTGGACGTTCGGGGCATAACCTGAACACCCAGGATGCTTCCTTCCAGCAGCACCTCATCTTCTCATGCCCCAAGGGAGACTCTGACGGAGTGTCTGCTGGTCACTGTCCAATTTGGAGCATCCCTTTTAATTTTTTAAAAAATATATTTTATTGATTTTTCACAGAAAGGGAGAGGGATAGAAAGTTAGAAACATTGATGAGAGAGAGACATTGATCGGCTGCCTCCTGCACGCCCCCTACTGGAGATGTGCCCACAACCAATGTACATGCTCTTGACCGGAATCGAACCTGGGACCTTTCAGTCCGCAGGCCAACGCTCTACCCACTGAGCCAAACTAGTTTCGGCAGGAGCATCCCTTTTAGACAGAGATTTGGGCGAAGGCACCACTGAGGCAGGCAGCTGCACCCCACCAGCCTCGCCCCATTTCCTTGTCTGACCCCTGGTCCAGACGGCAATGGCTGGATAAGACAGAGAATTTCCCTCTCGGTCACAACATGACTTCACTTCCTTTCCCCGCTGGGTGGGAAGATATTCCCTAGAAGGAAGCTGTAGGTTTGGCAGGCACTGAGCACTTCCTAAGCCTTTAGGAAAGAAAACCTAATAGTAACAGCTAACACCTCCTGAGCATTTACGATGTGCCAAGCACAGATGTGAACAGATTAACTCATTTTCTCCCGTAACAACCCTGTGAGATAGGTACCGTTATTTTCCTCACTTACCGGAGGGCAAGCTGATGGACCGAGAGTTTAGGCAACTTTCCCAGGGCCAAATAGCCAGAGGGCAGCCAAGCCTTCTTGTCATTGGAGGACTGAGTGAGATTCCAAATGTGGAAACCCCCAGAATATGAGTAGGTGCTTTAAAAATGAGTGGAAAACCCCCAGAATATGGGTAGGTGTTTTTAAAATGAGTGGAAAACGCCCGGAATATGGGTAGGTGCTTTAAAAACGAGTGGAAAAACCCCAGAATATGGGTAGGTGCTTTAAAAATTTTATAGATTCTGAAGCCAGTGACTTTTCATTATGCGGGTAAATCGCTGCACTGAGGGAGCTGGGCTCTGGGGTAGGATTGCCAGATAAAATGCAGGATTCCCAGCTGAATTTCAGTTTCAGACGAACAGCAAATAATTGTTTTGCTTCTACACCCTTATACTAAAATAATTACTGTTGACCTGAAGTTCAGGTTTCACCAGGCATTCTGTATTCTCATTTGCTAAAGCTGGCATCCCTATTCCAAACGCCTGCTCCGCTCTGCACCTGCTGATTCTCAGTGCCCCCGCCCCCTCACAGAGCTGGTGGGGTGGGAAGCACGGGGTGGAGAGGGGGTGGGAAAGGAAGAAGGGAATGGATAATTACTGAGCTCCTGGCACGTGCCAGGCAGCTCCGGGTTGCTATTTCATTTCTACTTTGCAAGTAAGGAAACTGAGGGTGGAGGGATTCTCTCATTTGTTACGTGAGGTTGTAAGTAGAGGTGCTGAGATTTTGACCCTTGTTCTCCCCACAGTAACAGTTTGCTATTGGGAGTCAGGATTCCACTCAGGTCCTGCCCAAGCAAGGAATCTAGCTCTCCTCCCTCCCCATCTCTTTTTCCTTTTGTCTTCTCTTTTGGGTATTTTTTAAAAATATATATTTTATTGATTTTTCACAGAGAGGAAGGGAGAGGATAGAAAGTCAGAAACATTGATGAGAGAGAGACATCGATCAGCCGCTTCCTGCACGCCCCCTACTGGAGTTGTGCCCGCAAGCAAGGTACATGCCCCCGACCGGAATCGAACTTGGGACCTTTCAGTCCGCAGGCCGACACTCTATCCACTGAGCCAACCGGTCTCGGCTCTTTTGGGTATTATTTTTTAAATTTATTTTTTTAAATCCTCACCGAGGATAGGTTTTTATTGACTTTAGAAAGAGAGGAAGGGAAAGGGGGAAAGAGAGAGAAACTTCAATCAATTAATTGCCTCCTGTACCCACCCCAACCAGGATCAAACCTGAAACCCGGGTATGTGCCCTGACCAGGAATCCAGCCGAAGACCTCTTGACATAGAGGCTGATGCTCCACCCAACCCATCCACACAGTCAGGGCCCCTTTGGATTTTAGATCAAGGTTGCAGGGTGCAGTGCCAGGTGCTAGGGTGGCCTGGGAGTTGCCATGCAAACAAGCCAAGCATTTGGGGTGGGGCCTGCCATGGCCAGCCTGCTCTAAAGACAAATCTGGAAGAAGACAGGGGACAGGGCTCAGGCTGCTGGCCCCGTAGTCCCTTCCTTCCCGGCAGGCACACCAACCACCTACTCCCCAGCTCCCCCAAAAGGAAAATTGCTCATTTTCTCTCAATTCCTGTTCTGAGTTGTCTCCCCATTCCCTGCCCGCCCCTCAGCTGCACACAGAATTCTTATCCTTTCATCTTTCAAGCTGTCACCTTCACTGACCATCTAGAGTGAGAGAATTGCCCCCTCCCTCTTCCCTGTCTTTAGAACAAGGACCACCCTAGCTGCAAAGGCTGAGGGTTGGGGGTGGGGAGAGGGAGTCTGGGGTTGGTTACCCCTCGCAGAATATGAAAGAGCCCAATGCCAACGCCCCACCGCCCCATTACCCCCCAGTGCCCAGTGAAGGCTTACAAAGCACTAGCAGTGTTAGTGGCTGCGCTTGCCTGTGGACGCCAGGCCTCCCCTCCCTTCCGACCCTTCCCTCTCCCCTCCCTGAGGCCTGAGGGTTGGTCACTGGCTGGGAGGATTGGGTGGCTGCCAGGCCAAACAGGCCCTGAGGCAGCATCGCCTTGAATGGAGCTGGGCTCAGGGGTGGGAGAAGGCATGTTCCCCTCCCCCACTTACACGGAAGGGAGGGGGAGAGGGAAAGAGTGCTCAACGCCTCGGCCCTCTAGGACCCTCCCTTCCATCCAGAGAATGTTCGTTCTCTCGAAGAGCCCCTGCTTTGACCCACAGGAGCGACGTGCAGGCACATTTATAAGCCTCGAGTCTTAGCCAATGTGTCCGCTTATCCACTCGGAATGGAAAACGCACTGAATTAGGTGTCAGGGCCTGAGCTCCTACTCAGGGTATGACCCTGGGGGCAGTTCTCCCCGGGTCTCAGAGCCCCCAAATAGAGGAGAGGTTGTCTGAGGAGATGGCTCAAACCCCCCCCCCCCCCCACACACACACACACTTGGCTCCTCTTGCCAGAACTTCCCTGGGACAAAGGGGCAGGAGCCTGAACCTTCAACTGCTCCGCCCTCAAGGGGGAGGGGCTGTGCCCACTCACCGGGTGTCCCAGCCTGGTAAAACCTGCCCTGCCCACGGTCACCCAGGCCCCAGGGATTTGGTCCCTTTGGGAAACTGAGGCCCCAAAGACATGACTCTGGGGGGCTCCTGAGCCCAGAGTCCTGCTTTCCAAGCAGTGAGTCTTCTGCTCGGGTCACAGCCTCAGTCCCTAGCGTGCAGGGCTCAGAAACGGCTCGGGAAAACTCAGAGTGTGGGCCATGAAGCACCCTGGTCCAGGGCGTGTGGTGAGCTGGCGCTGCACCCAGCCTGGCTGACCTGGGGCTTGGCCTGAGGCCCCGGTCCCAGCCCTCAGGGAGGAACCGCTGCGGTTCTGGGCAAAGGAATAGAAGCCTTAACTTAACAGAGTGGAGATGGGAAAATTGCCCCAGGCCAGTGACAAAACACACCCTTTGTTCTTATTTGTTTCCACCTCAAGCTCCCCAGAGCCCCTCAGGAAGGGAGCGGGAGGGCCAGGGGTCAGGGAGGGACTCAAATAAATGGGTCTTGTGATGGCTACTCAGAGACAGGCCCCAGGCACTAGAAAGGGAGGCGGCAGGAGGGTGGAAGGACTGGAGAGGAGGAGGGTCAGGAAGGGCAGGGAGGCTGTGACCCCGTGCCTCTACCTCTCCTCCACCCGGCACAGTGGTCAGGGGCTGGGCTTTGCTGCCGGCAGGGTTTTCAGGCCTCAGCACAGGTGGTGCCGGAGGAGACCCCAGACCAGAGGGTCCTCCAGGGTGGGCATTTTCCTGGGCAGAGGCTGCATCACCCCCATTCTGTTTTGGGGGGTGATGCAGCTTGGCCAAGGTCCTCAGGGACCTCCTGAGGCCAAGCCAGCAGACGGGGACTCTCCAGGACAAGGGTAGGCCGACCTGTCTGAGAGCAGGGTCTCCCTAATCAAAAGAGGGCCTTCAGGAGGCAAGGGCTCTGTCTTCCACGCCACATCACGGGCTCCTTGGGGAAGGCCTATCTCCCTATCCTTCGTGTGGCCCGGGGACCAGCCCCCGGCTCTGACGTGGCCTCTCTGGGTGGCAGGCACCAAGTGGTACAAGCAGCACCTCTCCTACCGCCTGGTGAACTGGCCCCAGCACCTGCCGGAGCCCGCGGTCCGGGGGGCCGTGCGTGCCGCCTTCCAGCTGTGGAGCAACGTCTCGGCGCTGGAGTTCTGGGAGGCCCCGGCCAGCGGCCCGGCTGACATCCGCCTCACCTTCTTCCAAGGGGACCACAATGACGGGCTGAGCAACGCCTTCGACGGCCCAGGTGCTGCAGCCTCTCTTCCGCATGGCGGGGGGGTGGGGAGGCGGCCAGGAGAGGCCGCCTGTGGAGGGCCATGGAGCATGCGCTCTCCCTGTGGCCCTGCCCAAGCTGCATCACCCTCCAGAGAGCCCTCAGGCTCCTCATCTGTCAATGGGCACAGTACCCGCCCGATGTGGTGCCCTGTGGCTGTTGGGATGGTCAGATGAGGCTCTGCAAGGAAAGTGCCTTGCCAACTCTAAAGAGCATTCATCTTTTTAAAAAATATATACATTTTATTGCTTTTTTACAGAGAGGAAGGGAGAGGGATAGAGAGTTAGAAACATCGATGAGAGAGAAACATCGATCAGCTGCCTCCTGCACACCTCCCACTGGGAATGTGCCCGGAACCAAGGTACATGCTCTTGACCAGAATCGAATCTGAGACCTTTCACTCTGCAGGCCATTGCTCTATCTACTGAGCCAAACCAGTCAGGGCTAAAGAGCATTCTTTATATATATATATTATTGATTTTAGAGAGAAAGGGAGAGGGATAGAGAGATAGAAACATTGATGAGAGAGAAACATCGATCAGCTGCCTCCTGCACACCTTCTACTGGGGATGTACTCACAACCGAGTTACATGCCCTTGATTGGAATCAAACCTGGGACCTTTCAGTCTGCAGGCAGATGCTCTATCCACTGAGCCAAACCGGTTAGGGCAGGAGCATTATCTTTTCTGAGAGAACCTTCTGAAGTCCCATCATCCATCCCCCGCCTCTAGATAAGCCTGTGTCTCTTGTTCTCCAGACTAGGGTGGCCGAGGCCACCGCTGTCCTACCCCTGCCCTCCCCAAGCCACTGTCACAGTCACTGCTCAGGGCAAGAGGCATTGTACCTGCTTCCTGCCACAGAAGCACTTCCTATGCCCACAGCCCAGACGGGTCTCCTGTTTGCCCCCAACCTGAAGCCTTCCAGCTATAATTTACTCTGCTGTCCCCCCATTCTGCCCAACACGGGCCTGCAGAGCCTGAGTGCAGGCTATCCGTGCATCCTCCCAATTCTGCCCACACACACACACATCCCTCCCAGCCCCCCACCCAGCCACCAGAGGTAAGGAGTCAGGAAACCTAATCAAACCGCTTCAGCTGCGGACTTAAGCCCTGTGTGGCCTCGGAACTTGGGCCCCTACTCCCTTGCACTCTCCTGCTTTCCAACAATCCCATTCAGAGCAGAGCGGCTTCCAGGCCCTGCTGCCTGGACCAGGGTGGGGCTGCCAGCAATCTAGGCTTTTTGAGCACCCACCTGTAGGACACACACATGCTTGCCTGTAATTCATTTCATCCATGACAGCTACATGAGCTGTTTCTATCCGTCCCCAGCTGGAGCCTGGTAGCCAAGACAGCTCTAGACGGGGAGTCAGCTCTCTGATGTGGGGCAGGGCCTTTATCTTGCTGAGTTTAGTCAAAAACCTCCCATCTGTCTCCCAAGATTATTATAAGAGTTGAATGGAAAGGCACCCTACACTTGAGCATCGCTGGTCCAGCCCAATTCCTTCTGCTCATTCATATTCTAGCCGGGAGGTAGAGACCCACAGAGGGGCCCTGGCAGAGGGAAGGCAAGGACACAAAAATACATACACTCTTTTTTCAAAGAGAAGAAGGGAAAGGGAGACAGAGACAGAGACATCAATGATAAGAGAGAATCACTGATTGGCTGCCCCTTGCATGCCCTCTACTCAGAACCAAGCCTACAACCCATGCATACGCCCTGACTGGGAATCGAACCATGATATCCTGGTTCCTGGGTCGATGCTCAACCACTGAGCCACACCAGCTGGGCAAGAATACATATTTTTTATTAAAGAAACTCTGCATACACATAAACACACCCAGTGCCCAGATCAAAAAAACATTACCAACACCCCACACGGTCCCATCGTGCTCCATTCTGGGGGAACCCCGGTACCTACTCCAAGATCTTTTAAAAAGGAATTCCTCTATAGCATTTACTATATGCTAGGCACTAGGTATACGTAACACACACAGACACACACGTCTCTTCTTCATCCTCAGAAAAACCCTGCTTTCTTATCAAGAACGTCATTATCATCCCTCCTGTTTTCAGACTGGGAAGATAAGGCACAGGGGGGTTTGAGAGACCTGCCCAGGGTCACTCCGCTAGTAAATGGGAAAACCAGGCAGTTTGACCCCAAGCAGTACTGCCACCCCTCTGCCTCCTGGCGTCTGTCCTCCACAGCCTGTCCCGGGGTCACGGCTCCACCCTTCAGCTCCTGCCAGGCCGAACTGGGAGGGAAATGCACGCGGCAAAACACAGCCACACACTCCATGGCCTGGGCGCACGCGGGGCGGCGGGAGGTGGGAACGCGGGGGGCCTCGCGGGCGGCGGTTCCCGCTGACCCTCCGCGCCGCCTGCAGGGGGCGCCCTGGCGCACGCCTTTCTGCCCCGCCGCGGCGAAGCGCACTTCGACCGGGACGAGCACTGGTCCCTGAGCCGCCGCCGCGGGCGCAACCTGTTCGTGGTGCTGGCGCACGAGATCGGCCACACGCTCGGCCTGGCGCACTCGCCCGCGCCGCGCGCGCTCATGGCGCCCTACTACAAGCGGCTGGGCCGCGACGCGCTGCTCAGCTGGGACGACGTGCTGGCCGTGCAGAGCCTGTATGGTGAGCCCCCCGCCCCGGACCCCGGACCCCGGCCCCTGTCCCGCCCTTGCCCGCAGCGCGGGGGCTCCTCCAATTGGATCTCCCGTCCTAAGCGCAGGCATCTGGCCTCCCCCATCACGGGTCCTTCCAAATCCTTAGGCTCCTGAAATCTGAAAAACCTCAAAGATCAACACCCCACCTCACCCAGGCTTGCCCTGGATCAGCCCCATCGAATTCCTGGGCACAGTCCTGCCCGACCTCCCCCCTCCACAGCTGCTCTCACATCCCTGCCCCAGCACCCAGACCCAGTCCCCAGAGTCACCTCTTCCCTCACCCCATAACGCCAGAGCCCCCATCCC
>PVJN01034750.1:0-22567 GCA_004026805.1 Lasiurus borealis | reverse complement strand
CTTCACCATGGAGGCGGACCTGGAGGGAGCCGGAGCCTAAGTCTCGCGAGAGGATGCGCCCCACATCACGCGAGATCACGCAAGACCAGGAGCGAGGGCGGTGGATGGAAAGCGGAGGAGCTCCATCCACCTGGACCGCGCGTTCGTTTCCCGGTGGCGGAGCCCGACCATCCCCCGTCACGTGACGGGGGGGGGGGGGACGGGAATAGCGTGGGAGGTGCCGTGAGGATGCCTCTAAGCCAGCTGAAGGGGTTTATGGGAAACTCCCAGCACATTTCATCGGCTCCTTCTGCCAGCCTCTTGGACATTTGGTTTGAGCCAGTCTGCCTGCAGGATTTTTCACAGTAAATTTGCAAGGTATAAATTATTCTCACTGCTTTTATAGAGGAAGAAATAGACTTGGAATAGGGACACGGGGATTAATATTTATGGACAACTTAATACGTGCCAGGTCCTGTGTTAATAAAAATTTTTCATTTTTACTTTTGTTTCTATTTCATTTACTCATCAAAATAATCCTAAAAGGCAGATACTAGGTATTCTGCTCCTGATTAGAAACTAAAAACCTCAGGTTAAGAAAAGGCCATGAATTGCAATTAAGCTCAAGGCACTTTCCAATATGAAACCAGATATCCAACAAAAGAATCTATGGACGTAAAACCACCATGAATTAGAAGACATCTGGGAAAAGTTTGCAAATTATAATGAGCTTAATAATAAATATGATTACTAATGCCTAGAAGACCAAAAGAATGCCAAATTTAAAAATTCAGTGGCCACCCAAAGACTGTTCTCCCATACATTTGTATCCTTTTCATGCTCTTCTATTTATGAAATATAAGCCAATCCTAGAGGTTCCCAACAGTGGTTCATTTCATTGTTTTCCATTAACTAGATAGTGATGCTTGTGTGTGTGTATATTTTCCATTTTACTGGACAGTTGTACATGATGATCTGATAAGATTTTTCAAAGGTGGCCTGACCACTCACTATATTTAAAATTATAACAGAATTTCCCTTCCCTAGCACTCCCTACTTTATTTTCTCTAACTCCATTTCCAAAATAGGACATACATTAATTTTGTTTACAAATTTTGTTTTCCTCCGTTAGAATTTAAGTTTCATGAGAGCAGGGATTTTTGTTGGTATACCTAACTTCTAGGTATTGTAAGCACTCCGTAAATATTTGTTGAATGAATGAATAGCCAGGAGAAATAATCTCCTTCTTCAAAATTCATAGATGTACACAAAACACAAAGCTCTCCATTCCCATCTCCAGTTTATTATTTCTTATGTAAACATATGATAGTTACATCCAAGTATAAAGGAAAGGATTTTCTCTTATATCAAAGTAACAACTACCTTCCCAAGATCTTTTACTCAAAAATGCAGTAATTGAAAAGGCTTAAGACAAACATTTTGCATTTTTCCCATCATATACAAAAACAACCAACCAAAAGTGAATGTTTAAGTGAATAAATTCAACACTTTACTTTGTCATGCCGGCATTTAAAAAAAATTTTATTTTCCTGAAATTGTTTAAGCACATCATGCAAACAGACATTCACCTAGAAATATTTTGAGATTACTCTGTGCTAAATGGACAGGAATAAATAAATAAATAACCATCATTTTCACAAAACACCCCTTCCCCACACACAAAAATCTCAAAGTGCTTACAAAAAACTTCACAAGAATCTTACAAGGCACACATAAAACTTACACATAGTTCAACCATAATTCTTTTTTAATATCAAAGATAAGTAATTCATAAAAAACAGCAAAAAAGTTTATAATTTGTTCACCCACCCCATCTGCATCACTCCCCAACTAAGTTTTATCCTTCCTAGAAAGCAAAAATAAGAAAAAGTATTTCAAACACAAACTGTTTCTGATAGAAAAATGTCTACAAATGGCCAATCATAGATCAAATGGGAAAGAAAATTAAACACGGCACTATCATGTTCTCCAGTGGAAGAAAAACACTATTTGCTTTAGAAAAATTCTGTCTTTGAAGGAGTGCACAAATAGCAACATTCATAAAGACACCAAACTCTCTTTTGGTTTCCCCTTTTCTCTGTTCTTAGGAACTCTGGAAGATTTAAAATATAAAATCACAGAATTTTAGGCTTGGAAATGATATTGCAACTGATCAAGATCAAAGTTATTATTTTGCATATAAATTTAAGAGAAGCTCAAGCGATGACCTGTCCATGAAGTTGGCTTTCTTATCAAATATGAGAGCTAGATTCTTTAAAGTCTCTCTCAGAGTTAAAATTCTATAGAAAATATATTTTTCACAAGTTTCACAAAGAGAATAATTAACATTTATAACAATCAACATGTGATTCATCACAAAATTCTTATAAACGGTACAAGTATCTTACATATTAAAATATGGAAGGACTTCAACAGATACTCCATATAGCAGAAATGAGTAGCTGAGGTGAGTAGAAGAGAAATAGAACATCTTGAAAGTAAGATGCATCCTGTCAGGCTTTCTTTACTAAAAGTGGTTCCTATCTTTTAGAAGATATGACTTGCCCTGCAATATATTTTAATCTGCTTTATGACAACAAAATTTTGCGTTACATGTAGACAAGGACATTGGAGAGCAATGGCTCATAACACAATCTGAAATATTCCTGCAAGTAAAATAACCATAGGGTCATGGTTTTGCTTTTGGCACATTTCCGGAAATACAGCATAAAACTCTAAAGAGGGCTTTTTGTCAACATGTAGTAAATACAAATTGCATTGATGTTGATGACTATTAATAATTAAGAGAACACTAATAGATATCCATGTTTAAATTGTTCATCTAGTGATAAGAAAATTACTATGTATTGACAATTTGGAAAGAAAAGGGAATGGACTACTGACACCCACAAAATGGATGCATCTCAAATGGCATGATGCTAGTTGAAAGAAGCATCTCAAAAGAGCTCATACTATGATTCCATTTATGACATTCTAGAAAAGGCAAGATATACTGATGAAGAACTGTTGGCAGGATTTAGATTTAGGGGGAGGAACTAGCTACCAAAGGGCAGCATAAAGGAGTTTGGGGGAGATGGTGGGGTTGATAGAATGTTCTATATCTTGATTACAGAGGTGGTTGCATAATCTATACATGTGCTAAAATTCATGATACTACATAGTAAAAACAAATCATTTAGCAGAGGGGATCACTGTTCGAGAAAGGACATGAGCAATGAGAAGGAGCTAGATATGGGAAGTGTTCCTCTGATCACTTCAGAGATGTCTGCTACAAGTGTTTTGAGCATATCATTCCTATTACCTAGATACAAAATTGACAAAAGTCAACTTTATTGTATGTTAACTAAAAGATAAAAGGGTCACCCAGTCGACATGGCTCAGTGGTTGAGTGTCGACCTATGAACCAGGGGCACATGCCTGGGTTGTGGGCTCGATCCCCAGTATGGGACGTATAAGAGACAGCTGATCAATGACTCTCTCTCATTGGTATTTTTATCTTTCTCTCCCTCTCCATTCCTCTCTGAAATCAATAAAAATATATTTAACAACAACAAAAAGGTGAAACAAATACCAAAAAAGAAAGAAAGAAAAAGCTGGGATTTCTGAAAGTAAATTTTTAGAGCTTCAATCCAATGGTATTTTACTGGCCACAAAATTATTAGATGCCACTGCATTAAATAAAATTAAGACATTTGGGCCTATTGAATAATTTATAAAGTATGTATACTAACAAACCATGGAAATAGTATTTGAAGAAATGTATAAGGAAATTCTGCTATTCCCAAGTGAATATGAATTGTGTTCTTTTATATTTTATAACAACAGGTACCTTGGTGTTTAGCTTGCAATCCAAAAACAGTAGGTTAAAATATCTACTAGTCCTATCCGATTTTAAAGTGACTAATCATGGATAATAGGGTATTTTAAAATTTATCTTTTCATTATCTTAATATTTTAAAGTTATTACATGGCTAGATTATTTTATATTTTCATCAACTACACAGATATTAAAAATTTGAATATGGAAATTCTGCTGGATCCACTGTTATTAGAATCAGTAATAATTAAGAGAACAATATATCTCTAGGTCAGCGGTTCTCAACCTGTGGGTCGAGACCCCTTTGGGGGTCCATCGACCGCATCACAGGGGTCGCCTAAGACCATCAGAAAACACAGATATTTACATTACGATTCATAACAATAGCAAAATTACTGTTAGGAAGTAGCAAAGAAAATAATTTTATGGTTGGGGGTCACCACCACATGAGGAACTGTATTAAAGGGTCCCGGCATTAGGAAGGTTGAGAACCACTGCTCTAGGTGTACAGCTGGGACTTATACAACACAAGATGTGAGATAGCATTCCATCAGCCTGATCATGTCTCCCACACTTTGGGACACTTAGTAGGGAGACCAAAAATAAGACCCAAGACGAAGAGGAAAACAACATTACAAAGGCTGCATTTCTAAAGAAAGACTTGCCTAAACATAGCTTCCACAGCAAGGTGTGATTCTACTTATAACAGATTTTGTTTGTTGAGATCATGAATAGGTATTTTTTCACCACTGCTCCGGCCATGCACAGAGGTTACATGCTTTTTGAGGGCAGATTTATGCTTGAAATCCATGTCACAACACTGGCATTTGTATGGCCGATCCCCACTATGTATGTTCAAGTGGTCCTGCAGCGTGCTTTTAGCGGTAAATGTCTTCAAGCACACGGTACACTGAAAGGGCCTGATGCCCATGTGCCCTCGAATGTGCCGGTTGAGATTTTTCTTCTGTGTAAATGTCTTCCCGCACTGTAAGCACAAGAACAGTTTATGCATCTTAAGGTGGCGCAGGTAGTTTTCCACGTGAAGAAATCCCCGTGGACACCTGGGGCACTGGTGCCTCAGGGAATAAACGTCTTCCAGGTTCTGAATCTCACTGGCTGTCCCATGACTTCCTTCAACATTCCCACAAAACGAGCCCTGCTCTTGACTCCCAGGAGCTTCTGCCACTCGGCTCTCGACTGTGGAATTGATCAGCGAGTGCTGTGTTTCGGAGAAATACATGCTTGCCTTTGAAGAGGTACAAGGCTGTGAAAACTGCTCGTTTTCTACACCATCGGCACTTATAGATTCCACACGGAGGATACAGATTTCATTGTCTTTAAAGCCTAGATCAACCGAAGACAGCTCCGGTGACTTCATTTCCGGTCTCTCTGATGTCAGGCTCTCTACTGTGGACGGCAACACATGGCTCTCCTCTTCTTTAATGTGGAAGTCTAAATTGACAGGACTGTCTTCTGAAATTTCAATGATCTCACAATCCTTATTTTCTTCCTCATTTTTTACATCGGGGTTGGAGGACTGACACAGGTCGGTATGCTGGTTGTTGTTTTTCATAGAAAGGTCAATCTCCAGGTATCCTGACAAAGCTTCTGTACACTTCTCCACAATGTGAACCATCTGAAGGTAACTAGCAGCAGTCAAGTATTTCAAAAGCTCTTTCCTTTTCACTTCCAGTGCTCCGGTATAGCAAGAGAGCAACAATTTCCTGCCAACTTCGGCGCTCTGCAAGATGGTGATTCTGACGTGTTTTGACTGTGTGAGTAAAAACTGATCTCTCATGAACGTGGAGCAGGCAGCGAGGATCACCTTGTGCCCCTGGAACTCCGTGTCATTAATATAAATGGATACATCACAAAATAAATTCTGCTGTCGCAGGAGATTCATTTTCTGCAGGACGGCATCTCCTTGCTGTTCGAACTGGAAGTGCAGAACATCAGACTCCGCAGCCATGGTCAAAATCTAAGCAAAATATAATACAAACACTGATGTGAGGATAGGACATACTTTCCTACACTGTGCTAGTAAAAACAAAAATTTAAATCTCCAACCTGAATTGGGTACAAGAATACTCACTCAAATATTCATCTGGGCGCTACGAATAAATTCCAGGAAGTTAAATCTCAAAATCCAGGAAAATTAAAATGCATTTCTCTCTGATCTTGTGGCACATTTTTCATATTTGTATTACTGCACTTAAATGATATTGAATTGTACTCATCAGTTTCTGTTTTTCTCCTTGGCTAAATTTATGTTTCTTGTATTGTTAATGCCCACTATTAAATGGATTTACATCTCCCAAATTAGAAACCCTAATGTAATCTCCAAACTTTAGACTCCCCATCAGAACTGCAGGACTTTGCCAAAACCGGTTTGGCTCAGTGAATAGAGCGTCAAAGGTCCCAGGTTAGATTCAGTTCAAGAGCATGTATCCTGGTTGCGGGCACATCCCCTTTAGGGGGCGTGCAGGAGGCAGCTAATCGATGTCTCTTTCATCGATGTTTCTAACTCTCTATCCCTCTCCCTTCCTCTCTGTAAAAAATCAATAAAATATATTTTTAAAAATATATTTACTTAAAAAAAAAAAGAACTGCAGGACTTTATTCTGTCCACCTGGAGAAGTAAATGATCAATTTCTGTTCGCCTGGAGAAGTAAATGATCAATTTCTGTTCACCTGGAGAAGTGAACAGAATAAAGTCCTGCAGTTCTGATTAGAGATTACATTAAGTTGTGGAAATCACTGCCATCTCTTCCAAAAGTTCTCCTTGAAACCGGTCTCTTCTATTCCAAATTACCCTCCTGAGTGCCATCAAAACTGACATCTTTTAAAACTTTTCTTTTTTCCCTCCTTCTCCAGCTGTCCTCTACCTCTGGGACAGCCTAGTCTTCTTAGCAAATAAAAGGTCATTCATAATTTGACCCTATGCACTTTCATAGCGTTATCTTTCCTCTACGCTTTTTTCAAGGAAGTTTCTTTGATATTCAGAGTTTCACCACGGCCCAGGCAAGGAGACCCCCGAATGCACGTTTGCCCAATGTTACTTCTTCCAGCTAGCGATTTAGCTCCTTTAAGGCCTAAATCAAGTAGCCTCCTCCTGTCTCCCCACTTAAGAGTCGGGTGATTCCAGAACATCAAGAAACAGTGGTGCATGCAACTGAGTTCCCGAAGCGAACGCTGGGGACCAGCACAGAGCAGGAGGAGCTCCGGGACCGTCTGAGGCACTGACTCTGGATCCCCGTGGCCGGGAGCACCCGCCGGCGGCACTGAGTCCGGATCCCCGTGGCCGGGAGGACGCGCCAGCGGCACTGAGTCCGGATCCCCGTGGCCGGAGGATCCGCCAACGGCACTGACTCCGGATCCCCGTGGCCGGGAGGACCCGCCGGCGGCACCGGCTCTGGATCCCCGTGGCCGGGAGGACCCGCCGGCGGCACCGGCTCTGGATCCCCGTGGCCGGGAGGACCCGCCGGCGGCACCGACTCTGCATCCCCGTGGCCGGGAGGACCCGCCAGCGGCACCGGCTCTGCATCCCCGTGGCCGGGAGGACCCGCCAGCGGCACTGACCCCGGATCCCCGTGGCCGGGAGGACCCGCCAGCGGCACCGACTCTGCATCCCCGTGGCCGGGAGGACCCGCCAGCGGCACCGGCTCTGCATCCCCGTGGCCGGGAGGACCCGCCAGCGGCACCGGCTCTGGTCCCTGTGGCCGGGAGGACCCGCCAGCGGCACTGACCCCGGATCCCCGGGGCCGGAGGACCCGCCAGCGGCACTGACCCCGGATCCCCGGGGCCGGAGGACCCGCCGGCTCGCCCCAGGTCTCCCCGAGCCCAGCCTGACAGGAGCAGGGCCCCGGCGACCAGTGGCTGCAGGACCAGTCCAGCCGCTGCCGGGCCGCACCCCCTGCCCTCCTCCTCCCCCTCCTCCTCCTCCTCCTCGCCGGCTCCCCCACCTCTCGAGCCTCCCCGGCGCGCACTCACCCGCTCCGAAAACCAGCGCCGACGTTTCCGCAGCAGAGGGCCCGGACCGGAAGGTGGACTGAGTCTGGAAGGAAATACATCCGGTGTCAACCCCCTTTACCCTTCCGGGGGCGGGCTGAGCGCCCCGGAAGGAGATCCTGAGACCTCCTCCCCTTCTACTCCCTCGCTCCTGCGGACTGACAGAAAGACGCCCAACTCCTGCCGATGCCATCTCTCCGGAGCCAATTCCCTCTCTGAGTTCTCCCCACCCTGCGAGTCGCCAGAGGCTTGGGAAGTTGGGGTGCAGCGCGTCCATCAGAATCCCCGGCGCCGGGACCACAGGGAGGAGGCCCTGGCGGGTGATCATGGCAGGTCCGCTCCCCTTACCGGGCCGTCTGCAGTGTGAAAGGTGGCGGAGGGGAGGAGAGGAGGCTGCCATGGGGACCCCTATTCCAGATGGCCGGGCAGTCAGGGGTCGGCAAACTCACGAGTCCACAGAGCCAGATATCAACAGGACAACGATGGAAATTTCCTTGGAGCCAAGTTTTTTAAACTTCTAACGCCACTTCAAAATAGACTTGCCCAGGCTGTGCTTATTTTGTGGAAGAGCCACACTCAAGGGGCCATGTGGCTTCCGAGCCGCAGTTTGCCGACCACTAGCTAATGCCCCATTAGGATCTGGCCTCGGCCTCTGGATCTCTCTTCCTTTACCGCTTCCTTCTCACCTTCTCCCTCTTCCTCCCTAGTTTCTGGGCTAACCCAAGTCATCTAAACTTTCCCGCCAGATCCCCAATCCCTCCTCCCATTTACCCGTCAAAATGCCATCATCCTTCAAGTCACCGGGAACGGCCTTGAATTAGCTGGCTCTTAGCTGGGGGCCTGTCAAGCCAACCCTTTGGCTGCCTTCATTATTACAATGATCATTCCATGTATGGACATCTGCGTCCCATCTAAGCAGAGGTATTTAGGGCAGCGCCTTACTGATCTTTACATCCCCCAAGGCTAGCATCCAATAGGCATCCAAGTACTGGCCAAATGAAGGACTTTCTGAACCAGTTCTGAAAAGCAGTTGCTTTACCCCTTAGTCAACAGGCTCTCATTTAAATATCTGACCCTAGAAACAATTTCTGGTTAGCTCCTATTTGGTTCTGAAGCCAAACTTGGCATATTTTATTCATATGTGTTTTAAAGAATAGGAATGAAGAAAGCATTCCTGTATTCAAATTCAAGCAACCGAAAAGGAAAGGAGGGGAGAAAAAATAAACCACTCATACCAGAGCTTTAATTGTCACACTTTTATTAAGGAAACTTCCCCATAATAAGTGAAGAGGTAGTTCATAGTATGTCTAACATACAACAGGTTTAGAACAGCTATTCACCAGCTGAAATAAAATGTTCTAGGTTTTTTTGTTGCTTTTTTTTTAGGACAGTATTTAAAAGTAGTGACACTGGTCACCCTCCATTTACAGATTTTCTAAAAAAAAGAAACTAAAACAAATTAAAACCACATCTGATTTACCTCAGAGCTGCTTCGGTTTGGAGTCTGTCTTTAAAATTAAATAATAAATAAATAACTGTGATACAGTATCTTTTTTAAACCAACTATGGTAAAGAGTGATCTCCCCTTTTTCGTTTTCCTGGGGATCCATAAAATACAAATGCTGAATAACTAAGGCTTTTAAAAATCTTCCTTTATAAAACTTAACTTCATATCAATAACTTGACCACTTTGCAATACAATCTAAGAACCATGTATAAACAAAAGAGAAAAGTAAAATCCCACCAAAATTAAGAAAATGTCTCACAGAAATAGAACACCTCCCCAGCCAAGAGGTTTGCAGTACAAAAGGTGAGAACTGTAGCTTTTACAGATACAAAACCATCTAGATGCTGATTTTAAGTGCTCAAAAGCAAGGCATTTTCCTTTATTACTTCTAGTATAAAATCAAATTGATACCTTAGCTCCCCAAGACTATACGAAACTGTAAGGTCTGTGAGAGCAGGGATCATTGCAATCTTACCTTCATATCCTCATCATCTAGCATAGTGTCTGGCAACAGTAGGTGCTCAATAAACATTTCTTGAATGAATAGGTGAACCCAGAAATGGTCTCTAACCAAAGAGACCAATCTATTTTGAACCCATGACTTTTAGTCTTCAAACCAGTAACACAAACAGGACATCAATATAAACAAAGGGAGCACTCCAACATGAAATTTCCATGATAAAATGATGTTCAAAGAAAATAGTGAATTATTGGTTAACATGTCCCACTGTTGCATAGAACTGATACTCTGCCTGGGTCATATAAAAATGTTTAATGCTTGGCAGCATCATTAGACCATAGAATGAGTGACCTTAGGCATAAGATACCTATTAGTCTTCTCACTCAATTTTATTCTCATTTTAAATCTTTTAACAAAAGGTAGAAATAACACCTCAAGTCAGATGCACATGTAAATGTATCCAATTATAACAACTTTTAAGAATTCTCTGACTATTCAAGTTAACCCTAATTTTTGGTTTATCTGGATATGCACTCTCACAGCTCAAACATGAAAACAAAATCCTGATGGAAATTAAATAAACACTGTTTCCGGACAAAATCAGTTTCACATTTAGATCCTTCACACATTGATTCTTACTTGTCCTTTCCCTCCCTAACTAACACCCAGCAAAATCAGTCACTTGATTGGGAAGAATGTAGTATTTATTCTAACTAAAAAATAACTAACGAAAATAAATCCTTCTCTGATATTTTGTTTGCAAAATCTAGGCTGTCTTAGAAAGCCAATAGGGATTCACAAAGGTGAGTTTTTTGCTAATGTATTATTGATTATGCACTAAATCTTTGTAAGCCAAGGGATAGTGAGAAAAAATGAGGAGACATTGGCTCATATTTAGTCACTTGTCTTATTTGACCAACCTTGGCCAAGCCACCTCTTTGGGCTATTAATACCCCAATTTAAAAAAAATAGAGGTGGAGTAAATTATCTCTTAAGACTCGCTAAGGATTCTAACACTTCTATTACCTATGGGTCAGAAACTAATAAGACTCAAAATTTTATTTCTGAACTACAACACACAGTTGCTCTGTTTTACCATACTGGAAAACCAACTTTGTATTAGTGATCTATCAAACATAGCAAGGTGGGGCTATAGGAATATCTGAATGCAAAAGCCTGGTTGCTCATTCCGCGACCCCCTTTTTTCATCCATTTTAGAAATTAAAGTACATGAGAATCCAGAGACTCTTAAGAGTACACTGAACAAAACTCTGAAGGCCAAACACCTTTCTGATAGCTGAACACCTCTCTGACAGCTAACCTCTAAAGCAGAGTCCAAAGACTGACTCCTAAAAAAGCTTCTTTTTAGAGAAACTATTATACTTTAGCACATTTTAAGCATGCTTGGAGCATCTTGATTTCAAAAGCACCAACAAATAATTTACACATGAATAATAAGCTTCTTTTGAGGAAGACGTCTCGTGTTAAACTGTATGACAAATGTACTTCTATCCTTTGTGGATTATGCTCCTCATGGTGATACCTATCTATGCCTGCAGGTGTTTTGTCAGAAAGATTGTGAACAATTCAGTGACAAAGTTGGGCCATAATGCTGTTGAAAAGAGTGAACAACTTAAAATACTTCTTTATAGCCAGTTTCAAGAAAAGCACAAATGGTAGGGAGTCTTTCATTCATCTGACCGGACATAGATGAATGATAAATAGGCAACCAGAAGTGCTATCACATAGTCAGGCCAATAGCAATATCACTTTATAGCTTAGCCTATTATCTGCCAAAGAGAAATATTATTCACTTCTCTTAGCACAGCATCCATTAGTGGATTGCAGATGATGTTACTAACTTGTTGGTACATTCAGAACGTGTCCAGTGAAAAGCCTAAAATGTGTCAAGTCTAAAACATAAGTCAATGTTAGGTAGACAAGTGGAATGCCCCTTGGGAAAGGAAGACAGGCATCACAAGATAATTCAAAACAGAACATGGGAGATCGGGCAAAAGGGAGGCCAGACCACTCCAAGTGGTTAAGTTGCCTGGTCTGTCAGTTCTGTGATTCACTCTACAATGCGCACAGAGACTCTGGAGAAATCAAACTAGCAAAATCTCTCCTAAAAAACACTCAAGACTATTGCCACATAGTTTTCAGTCATTTCTAGTATTGAGCATAAAGCCCCTATTCAATTCACACAAGTACTATCATTTCTTAAGTTCAGGACAGCTTGGGCCAGTTTACCCGCATCCAGGACCTGTGCTGCATCAGGCTGTGGCTGACACCCTTTAGAGTCTGTCACTGTCGTGCACGCAAAAGAATCAAAATCCACCGTGAGGTCTTGCACATTTCTCTCATTGGCATTATCAAAACTGTTTTTGCCGTGCAGCTGCTTGAGGTGTTTCCTCAACACTGGCTTATGTGCAAAAACCATGTCACAATAGTTACACTTATGGGGCTTATCTCCACTGTGAAGGTTAAGATGATCCTGTAAGGAACACTTCTGAGAAAAGGTTTTCCCACAGATCTTACACTGGAAAGGTTTAATGCCGGCATGCACACGCATGTGTCGATGAAGGTTGCCTTTCTGAGTAAACGTCTTGCCGCAGAGGAGACACATAAAGAGTTTGTGCATTTTTAAGTGGTTGGCGTAGTTCTCCAGGTGGCGGAACACCCTGGTACACTTTGGGCACTGGTGATGCCACTGTAGGCCTTTGTCTACCCCTCGAATATTAGGCCCAAAGGCATCTTTCGAGGCCAAGACGATGTTATCACTGCCTGCGTAAGAGAGGGCATAATTGTGGAGATGGTTTGGCTCTATTTCACTGACTCTGTTTTCCACAGTTGAATTTATCAGGGAGTGCTGGGGCTCTGATGAATGTAAAGCAGTGGGTTCAGAAGAAATAAACTGGTTCTGATCTTTTTTACTCCTAACCTCTGACACATCCCCAATAGACTCTACCTTAACAATCTGAATATCACTGTCCTCCATATCCATACTGTCTTCAGATGGATGCATACAAGGTGGGTCCTGCTTTGGGGAGCCTCTGGCATCTCCCTGCCGTTCTTTGGGCTGGGGAGAAGCACTCTGTGGTTCACATGCCTCTTTACTATCCATTGGCTGTTTTGGCTTTATAAACTTCCACAAGGCCTGCGTGCACCGCTCTACAATGTGGCTCATCTGAAGAAAACTCGCCGCAGTCAAGTAATTTACCAGCTCCATCTCGGGGAATTCCAGCACACCACTATAACAGGACAAGAGCAATTGTCTCCCCACTTCGGAACTCTGCAATATGGAGATTTTCACCTCTCTGGAATCATTCAGTAAGAACTGGTCTCTTAGGAAGGGGGAACCTGCGGCAAACACAATTTTATGCCCCTGCACCTCAATATCATCTATGAGAACCGTAACATCACAAAATTTATTCTCTTCTCTTAATTTGTTCATTTTTTGTAACATTGAATCTCCATAATTTTCAAACTTGAAGTGAAGGAGGTCTGATCTTTCAGACATTTTGGCAGACCTAAAGAACAGAAATGTAAAAAGGATGAATTTAAGAAAATTCCAACAATGAAGAAACCTGACTACTTTTCTTTCCAAAACCAAATCTGTGTTATCATATCTGTTTGTATGTTTAAATTTGCCTTGAAAGACGAAACGGTATATAACAGCTTTCAAAGGCTGTTGAAAATTACTCCTTGTCAACATCAGGGTCAACTGCATCTAAGGAGTGGACTTGTAATAGTATGAATAGCTTGGCATTCATTCAACTTTTAAAAATACAATAGTACTCGAGTTATTCCATTTGAGCATTTTTTTTTCCTTCTCAAATGAGAATTCTATCAGGTTTCAAAAAGAAACGAAAACATCCCAACAAGTAATAATGAGGTAACTATTTTATTTTGCATGACACTGTGAAGCTACTTCTTTAAAGACAAAACACTGCTCTTTTGCTTTGCGTTTTAAAGAATTGCAGTGACATTGCTTGCCCCATTCCTGGGTAAACCGTCTTCTGTTTAAAAGGATGTGTATTTATTCATACAAATATTTCTACAATAAAATGAAAGTTACAGGCCTACAGGGAAAATGTACATCCTGTGCACTGAACAAATCTAATTCTCTCTTGAGAAACATTTCTTGATATAGAAGAAAATAAAATATCTGATATAGAAAAAACGTAAGCCACTTGGTGGGAATTTGAGTAAGAGTAAATATATAATTAAGTTTTACTAGATTCTGGCCTTCCTTCTTTGCCCAAATTTATACATCATTATTCATCAACTGGACTAGAACTGACTCCTACATGTTCCTTGGCTTCCTGGTTCTATTCATTTTAATCCAACTCCTACATCACCACGTGACATCTTTAGAAAACACAGATCTGATTATATCCAACCTACCTAAAGTCCTGGGACTGCCCACTGTCTTGTGGATAAAGACTAACCTCTTGAATATAACTCATTAAGTAAACTACTAATAATTAAGATAAACATTGGCATACACATTCAACTATGGAGAAGGTGTGTTTGCCAAACTCTCCGCATATGTGTCCCTTTATAGAGCAATTCCTTTGGGAAAAGTCCCCAAATTCTGATTCCATACTCTCTAATTTTCTAGTAACTTGGCTTCCTGGGTATATCTCTAAAAGGAAGGATGAATTAGCTATGCCACCAGCCATTTTAAAAATAACAAACTGGCATTTTCTGTCTATATACCAGTCTCCTGTGAGATCAGTAGCGTACCAGCTGTACCTTGAGAAATAGCTCTATAATTTCAGTCCATCAATAAATTAACCTTGAATTTTGAACATTCATCAACTCTGTAGTTGAGAATTAGAAAAGACAACCAGCTTCTCCTGTCCACATCTGGATCCTAAAGCCCAATCTTTATAATTTCATCTTCTATAACACTGACCTGCAGAGGTTCATAGAACACCAGCTCCTGAAGGCAGAGTCTAAGTCTTTTTTAAAAAATATATTTTATTGATTTTTTTTTTAACAGAGAGGAAAGGAGAGTGATAGTTAGAAACATTGATGAGAGAGAAACATCGATCAGCTGCCTCCTGCACGTCCCCTACTGGGGATGTGCCTGCAACCAAGGTATATGCCCTTGATTGTAATTGAACCAGGGATCCTTCAGTCTGCAGATAGACGCTCTATCCACTGAGCCAAACCGGCTAGGGCAAGAATCTAAGTCTTATATTGCTCAGTGCCTGGTGCATGACCTGACTCCAAGTTTTAGCACAGTTATTTTTTTAGTCTAGAACCATGGTCGGCAAACTGTGGCTCATGAGCCACCTGAAGCCCTTTGGCCCCTTGAGTGTGGCTCTTTCACTAAATACCACGGCCTGGGCGAATCTATTTTGAAGAAGTGGCATTAGAAAAAGTGTAAGTTTAAAAAATTTGGCTCTCAAAAGAAATTTCAATCGTACTGTTGAAATTTGGCTCTGTGGACTAATGAGTTGGCCGACCACTGGTCTAGAACACTACTCTTAGCCAATTTTGACTTATTTCCCTGACTCTTTAGACTAACGGTTTTCTCTACTGAACTCATTGCTTGGTATTTCTATCAGAACACTAAAAATCATTTGTTAAGTACTTGTTCCTTCCCCTCCAAACTGCAAGCTTCATGGTATTAGACAGAAACATCTATATCCCATTCAACAGGCTAATGCTGGGAACATCCACTTTCTAAAGCCAAACACTTATTCCTTTGGCTTCAAATTATACTTATTGCAACCACATTACTGGTCAAACCCTCTTCTGTTCAAACTGGTGTGTTCTCCTGACACCTAATACTGTGCTGAACACACAGCAGTGCTCAGTTTGTGTTTGTTAAACCTATACGACTTGTTTGGCAGTGACAGGAAGGAAGAATTGCAGAAGCATTACAGGTCTGAGGCCATGAGAGCTTAGGAAGGAATGAAAATGGGAATACAGAGCAAAGAAAAATAACAAAAGATATTTCATAAAACTTGGTATTTTACTGGACACAGAGAATGAAAAAAGGAATGTGTAAAAGGTCTAAGTGTACAAGTTCAGCTAAAGGAAACTGTCATTGAAAGAAAGTTGATATTTAGGAGGGAGAACTGGTTTGGTATAGGTATATATGTGTGTGTGTGTGTGTGTGTATATAATTAATTTTTTACAGAGAGGAAGGGAAAGGGATAGAGAGCCAGAAACATCTATGAGAGAGAAACATTGATCAGCCTCCTCCTGCACACTCCCTCCTGGGTATGTGTCCGCAAACAAGGTATATGCCCTTGACCAGAATCAGACCCGTGACCCTTGAGTCCACAGGCCGATGATCTATCCACTGAGCCAAACCGGCCCTGGCTGGTACAGGTATATTAACCAAAATATACATAAGATGTAAAGAAGCAAATGCTGCATCAGAGAAAATATGATGAATATCAGGTTAAAAAGGTATAAACCTAGGAGATCCAAAAAATATATCAGTAGAGAAGCAGCAAAACTGTATTATCACTGGTCAGGGTTAGCAAATACAGTAGCTTAATATATTCATTCTGGAAAGAGTGAATGTCCCAATTGAAAAACAATGTTAAAAATGGCTATTGTTTCAAGCAACCAAACAAAAGGGGCATTCATTGTTAGAGTCTGGCTTGTCCTCAATCCACCCTCTGATCAGTATTTTCCCACTCACACCCCAAAACGAGCATCAACTGCTTCCATTTGGAGTGTGGCGGCACTCACAGTACTTTATTTAGACAACTGTCCTCAGGGATCATTGTAGCTTGTAGCTCCGGAGATGAGGAGCTGGAAGTTTCCTTTACTTTCTCCTTTCTGTCAGTCTAATAAACTTACCAAGAGGAGCAGCCAAAGAGGTAGTCAGCAAAGTGCTTGCACTGAGTGAAAAAGACATTTTATTCTGTTTCTGAAGTTTTCAATACTGTGGCAGCCCACTCCATTGTTTCCCTTTGATAAACTGTTATTTCCAGGCCACAGTTTATCCCTTAATTGTTTCCTGTCACCAGTTTCTCTTTCCAACAGACTGTTCATTATTGGAGGGCAAAGATCAATTGCTACTTTTTTACACAAATCATTCAACAAAACACAGCAGAATAATAAACTCTTAGTGTTCTCTATGAAATTATCATTGAGTGCTCTGGGGAAAATTTCTTACGAGCGTTTATTTCTAAAACACTTTTGACAATATAAAACTAAGTTTTAAACAAGCCTTTTTTTTTACTTTTTAAAAATGACAAAATGAAAAGAAATAATTGTGTTTTTTATAAACTAGCTTCATTTTATTTAAGAATTAAGAATTACAGAAATGATAGTTAATCTTTACCGAAACCTTGCTAATTTTACAGAAACCTTGCTATATACCAGGTAGAGGCCAAGTGCTTTACCAATATCTACCCGTTTAATCCTCAAAAAGGTAGGTATTATTATTACCCCCACCTTACATATGAGGAAACTCAAGCTTGTAGAACATAAGTAACTTCCTCAACTTAAGAGACATAGAAAGTGTTAAATATTAGAGTGGAACTTGTGCCCAAGCTTCGTGATGCCAAATGTGTCAAACTAGGCCCGCTGAAGTTTTATATGTAAAATGTTAATTGTGGAACTGTTCATATTTCCCTCCTCATATCCACTCAGCTGGATGCTTATAATTTATATGCTTTTGTGTATTTAGCTCAATAAAAGCAAAAAATACAACTTAAAGTAAAATCTGTGTCAAGTCTAGAAGATCTTAATAGCAAGTGATTTATGTATTAGTCTTATCCGTGATGGTATTTTATGCCCTTACTCTTGTTTTATCTTGCTTTCTCACCTATTTTAACTGTTATTTTTCCATCTTTGTGTATTTATCTTTTTAGACTGAAACAACTCAATTTGCAAATAAAACAGAGAATAAAACTTACAATTCTATTTGATTTACGGAGTTCCCAATTGTAGTTAACATTTAAGTATAGTAATTATTCATAATTTTCATGAAATTTTATGATAATTTCATGAAAATTTCATTTTATATTTCTAGATTATGGCAGAGCTTCTAGTAACTGGAAGAAATAACTGAGCAGGTAGAATTGGTCACCACATCCTGTTGATTCTTTTCTCAGAAAGATTTCAAATTTCTCTCTATTTTTTTTTAATATATTTTTATTGATTTCAGAGAGGGAGAGAGAAAGAAACATAAATGATGAGAGAGAATCACTGATCAGCTGCCTCCTGGATGCCCAACGGGAACAGAGCCCGCAACCTGGGCATCAGACCTGACCGGGAATCAAACCATGATCTCCTGGTTCATAAGTTGATGTTCAACCACTGAGCCATACCGGCTGTCTCTGTCTCTCTATTTTATTATCATTGCCATAGTTCTGGTCCTAATCATCTATTGCTTAGATTACTTCAATTAGATCTGATTTCTACCTAGTTAACCATTAGCAACTTTTGAATGACCTATTTCTCAAATATCAATGTAATTCTCACTTAAGATCACTTTCGCTTTGTTTATATTTACATAATTTCTCTATAATTATGTCCATGTAACAAAGGTGTCAACTGATTTGAAAATTTCCCTTTGTTCAAACGTGTAACCAGAAAGGATCAGTGAATACGTATTCCAAGTTAGTCAATGTTCACTGGTATGCTCTGAGCAGTGAGAAAATACCCAAGTTTCTTATCTCAAATGCCTCTAACAACTACTGATAAGGAAAACTTTCCTATCTGTACAGTAATCCCCAAGCTGTATGTCAGTCTGTTTCCTCATCTACCTCATAAAAGTGTCTTTATCTTTCAACTTAGCACTCAGAACTATTTAGAAATCTTTCTTTATCTCACTAACATTATAAACCATTCTTTAAAGATGTTGTGATATACCACAGCCTTTCTCTCAATTCTTTTCTTCTTTTGGGTAACTGTCGTAACACTACATTCTCCAAGTTTTCACACTTTTGTGTTTCTCCTTATTATTCTACATCACATGTACAGAAATCCATCATTTCTGGAAAAATTTTGAACATTATAGATAAAGTACAAGTCCCCTTTCCCAACTACCTCTCACTCAGTACTCAGTCTGTTCTAAGTTTGGTCCTTAATGACTCTCCCTCTCCCCATTTCAATTTTTTAGTTGATTTATTTTAGAGAGAGGAAAGGAGGGAAGGAGAGGTTTGTGGTTCCGCTTATTTATGCGTTCATTGATTGATTCTTCTATGTGCCCTGACCTGACCAGAGACGGAACCCACAACCTTGGCGTTCTATGATGCTCTAACCAACTAAGCTACCTGGCCAAGGACCCCTTCCCCATTTAAAAAACAACACTTCTGTGTGCCTACCCACAGGAAAGAAAAAATTATGTTTCTTAGACATAAATTATACATATTGTTGGCAACTCTCTTTTCTCATTGATTGTTTTTGAGACCTATATATGATGAATAATTATAGACTCAGTTCATTTTTTTTCACTGTTGTATAAAACTGGGTAAGTTACTTAACTACTGGCTTTAGTTTTCCACCAGTCTTTTGCAAGGATTCACAAAAATATAACAGTAAATATAACCTTCACAGCTTAGTCCTTGATTTTTTTTTCCCCTGTGTTTTTTTTTTTTTTAAGGCTTACTTCCTCAGAAAGCCTGTCTGGTTTCTCAATGTTTTATTACAGTCTCTATTCTAAAAACTGCTAAATATTCACCCTCAAGACCAAGCTTAAGCAAACTTAACCTCAGTTGAAACTACTCAAAATACTTGTCTTAGGCTATTACGGTATCAACTGAAGTACATGCTGGCTAAACTCTTGCATTATCTAAAATTCAATTACTCAAAAATAAAGAGTTTATGGAGAATGGCTCTAAGAAAAGTAGATGTGAAGGCAAAGAACCCTGTTAGTATGCTATTACCCAAGCAGATCAAGCTAGAAATGATGAGGACTGGACAGAGATAGTAATAATATGAATGGAGAGAAGAAACAGAATTGAGAGTTTTGCCAAACAATCAACGGATGAACTTGGTGACCAAAGGGATGATCAAGAAAGGAAATGTCAAGATGACACCAAGATATTTGGCTAGAGTGACGAAGGTCTTTAAGAGTGCCATTCAATAAGTTAGGAAATACTGGAGGGGATGATCATGGGTCTGGCCTTAAAATGTTTGGTCAGAGGAGACGGCATGACATCAAGGGCTAGCTGGATATGAGTCTGAAGTTGAAGAGAAGATTAGATTATAGATAGTGACAGATTAAAGCGTGACATAAATTGACCTAGTTGTGAAAGAAATGGACCTAAAATGGCACAGATTCAAAGAAGAACAAAGATAGCAGAAAAGAAATAAAAAAGAAGTAGGTAATTATAAAACCATTACTTACCTTCTTCTCAATCTGGATCTCTTCCCAAGCCTCTCCATTTTTTTTTTTACGAATGATCTTACCTTTGTTTAAAATTTTCCCAGTCCTTTGACTCCCATATTTAGTCACTGCTTATGTTAGTAGTATAAAACTCTGCATTCTGGAGCCATATTTCCTGGGATCAAAACCCTGCTCAACCACTTCCTAGCTGTGTGACCTTGGGCAAGGCATCGAACCACTTCTGTGCTTCTGTATACCCAATGTCAAATAGTGGTATTACTTCATAAAGTTATTATGGGAAATTAAATTCATTTGAAAGTAAATTAAATGTAAAAATCAAGTTCATTAAAAAAAAAAAGCTTAGAACAATACCTGGAATGAGCTCTATAAGCATTCCTTAGGCAAATTCTAGTAAACAAATAAAGCTTGTAAATTTTCTCTGGGAAAGCCTTCCTATGTGGCCTTTTCTCATTCTCGTTTAATAAACCAGTTGAGAACGCCATTATTTCATGTATCCTCACCTTATCACTCTGCTAAAATTGTTTTTTGAAAGATCACTAATGAGTTCTTAATACAAAAAATTCAATCCCCCTCCCCCCTCATTCCCCAAATACTCTGCATGAATTGTGTTAGTGGCTTCCTTCTTAATATTCTCTTCTCTTGACTTCTGGGTCTTTTTGGTTGTAGGAACTTTATATTCTTATACTTTATCCCCTTAAGACTGCTTCTGTTGCTATACCAACTACTACTTCAAAATGCAACTATTTCTCAAATTATTCCCTTCAATATCAATAATATCTTCCCGTTGGCAACGATTCCCATAGCTCCCACCTCTATGCAGATGACTCAAACCTTTATCTCACGCCACAACATTTAGGCTAAGTTGCAGATTTGCACTTCAACTATACACTGGAAAGTTCCTTTAGAGACCTTTAACGCGACAAATCCAAAAAAATAAATTTGTAATCTACACTAAGCTTATTGCTTCATTGCTGACAAATGGCATCAATGCTCTTCAAATACCAAAGGCCTAAAACCTGGGAATCCGCTTTGGCACCTCTTCCACCCTCAGAAGCCAATTTATTATGGAGTTTTCACTCTATTCACTACAGCTTCCTTCCCAGTAATACCTTCATCACTCCATTTCAGGACTTCGTTACTGCTCACTAGGCTGATGTCATTTACTCCTTAAAAAAAAAAACCGCAAAAAAAAAACCCTCCAATAAGTATATGCCTAGATTTTAGCTAAAGAGTTCAGGATCGGTCTATAGAAATTTCTATTCTACAGACTGATCTCCAGAATAATATGGCTTTATTATTATAACTTTAACTGTATCCTCCTCCTCCTCCTTATAATTCTGAAAGACTCTCCACCTCCTTTAGGATGGGACCTTTCCCTATCTGGACCTCGGTCTCCTTTTCCCACAATCTCACATCTTAATCTACCTACAAGGATTCCCTCCATTCTCTCCTCTCCCCACACAAGTTAAGCTCAGTCATCCCTTCCAAGCATGGCAACCGTTCCTGCTGCCTGCAAAGCTCTTCTTCACCTGATGCTCAGGAAGTGTCATGCAGAAGTCACTTTCTTCCGCCTTCCCAGCATCTGCCCCTTGAGCTGTTCCCACATGCATGACTATCTTACTATATTGTAGGAGCACTTATTGCTTTATACTATCTGGCTCCCAAACTTGACTTCATAAGAACTGGGACGCTCTCTCACGAATCCCCGGCGCCTGGCACCGCGCCAGCACTCTAACAGGCGCTGCAGCCAGAGGCTGGTGTGCAGGAACCTCCTAGCGATGCCCGCAGGCTGGCGCCGGGGCCTGGCACTTCCTGCAAGATCCCGGAGGCAGGCGTCCCAGCCGGGGTCGCAGGGGGAGGTCCCGGGAGCATCCTTAACTCCCCGGGTCCGCAGGAGCAGAGGGGAAGGGGCGGGGCGCAGCGTGGGCCGGGCCAAGGGCTCCTGTAAAAGTCCCCCCCGGGCCTAGGCCAGCCCCTCGGCCCCCATCAGGTCCTCCTCGCCCATCGAAGGGCCCCCAAGGGGGCTCCCTCCTGAGAGACCCCCCGAACCCCTTTGCCCGGTCCTCTGGCCGCCTCCGCACTTACAGACCCAGGGGGAGAGGCCACGGTCAGTGTCTGCGGCACCACCAGGAGCTCCGGCCCCTCGGGGCTCCGGGATGGGGGAGGGGCGGGGAGCCCGAGCCAAAGGGGGGGACCCAACGGAACCGGAAGGGCAGCCCTCGCTGGCGGGGACAACTTCCAGGTCCCAGGGTCCTCTCCGCCAATCGGAAGGCTCGAGCGGCGAGAGGGAATGTCCACGCGGGGGGCGGAGGAGGGCGGATGCAGTGGCTTTGCGGGTCCCCCGGGTGCCAGCGTTTTTACGCCTGAGACTCGGGGTGCGGAGGTTCCTGGGCGTTTGGGGTGCTGGCTGCTCGGCGGCTCCTCTCGAGCGGGATCTCGAGC